>MEHQ01001657.1:37500-80351 GCA_008828725.1 Saccharina japonica
ACTATAGTAACACCAAAAGGGCATAACATGCATACGATATAGGTATAGGTACCAAATGGACATTTTGCCGGAATATTTTCACTTTTCATCTCCGGCCGCGGGTATTTTCTCGTGTTGTCGGCGGCGGGGCCGCGTGCACACCACGGCGCAAGTGCGGGTCCCGGCTGAGGCCCGTGGGGCGTGCTCTGGGCGTTCAAAGTCGCGAATTCTGGCAAATAACTCAGGGGAGACGTTCCGACTTGACACCGCCTCGCAACTACTGTAAAAAACCTGTCGTACGACTGTCTTTTCATCCGTATGAACTTTGATGGTTCGTTTTTGACCCGCCGTATACACGGAACACACAAAGCTCGCACCACGCACGAGAAAACAAGGACCACACCGACATCGAACGAGGCACACATCAAGCGTCGTGCAGCAGTAGTTGATACCATGTTGCACGCATCTGCTCTGTCTGGGCTGCGTACAGCAGTAGTAGCAGTTGTAGGAGACGCTTGAAAAACTACAGGCGCATTTCATGTAAATTTGTAATTTGGTTCCAATATTTTGGAATCTACGTAAAGTACACATACACAGATCTACGAGTACGTATGTATATATGTACAGCAGTATGCATACTTCGAAGTATCATATTTACCTCTCTCTATCTACGAACGATAGGCCGATCTACATACGTACGAATATGAGTATTTTGGTACAGTAGCACTACCGCTGCACTTTACGGGTACATGTCTCTAGTGTTGACTACAAACTACAGAGCAGCCAAGGCGCCGTTTATCGAACAGCACAGCAGTACAGCAGAAGAAGCTGCAGAACACGCAGTAGTAGCCGCTTTTCAGATTGTTGCCTTTGTGGCGGCTGTTGCTGTGTCCTGTATGCGTGCGCCGGACCCGTAGTAAACGGCTACGAGAAGCAGGAGGAATCCAGCAGATCTAGTTGTGACAGCTACGAACAACGAGTACTATTGCTTTGCTGTGTTCTGTCTTTCATTGTGTATGCGTGTGTGTTTGATGTATGCGATTCCAGCAAAACCTCCCCCACTGATTTTAATATCACCCGCGCTTTACAGCAGCGATTAAAAACAACAAAACCGCTAATACCCATCACGGGTATGGATAACACTTCATACTCGCCGAGAATTTGGGCCCAGACACCCGGGTATCCAGCTGTTGGATGGGCACCCTTAGACGAGTACTCGGCTGCTAAACGCGTACCAGGGTACCCACCCAAAAGGTATTACGTACGAGTGAATACTCTTTTCTAGGGCCGGGGCGGGACTCGTCGGGCAACAGCTCTGTCATAACTATCTTCTGTATACTCAGCTGTACAGCGCAGAACAGCCGTGATGACTACAGTACCACTGTGGGATCGACTATAAATCCTATAAAAAATGGTTAGATCGACTTCAGAAACAAAACAAGATGTTGAGCCTGGACACCAAACTGAAGTTTCATAACACCGGGAGCCCACTGTACCTCAGATACGATATCATCTCGTGACAGTTGTTTGGTTAGGAATGGCCGTCGCTACTACGTCTACAGTCTATGCCACAGGTTTGCTCCAAAAAATAAACTATGAAGCATGTGCGATCTATTTTCACCTTGCGACACCCCCGGGATGTCAAGTGACCAACGTCCCGAAGGGGAACCTTGTACATACATACCTAATCGACAGTAGTTTTATTTATTTATATTTTTAGAGGAATGCGAAGCGCAGTGACACGCCCCGGCAACGCCCTGCTGGAGTCAATCCCTCGACAGCCCTCCTCTCTGCGTCAAACATAATCCCTGCCTTCCTTGTGTTGGAACTCCCTTTGCTGGGGGCACTTTTGTTTCTACAGAAATACTGCTAATTTGTGTACTTTAGTCGGGAGACATTTTTTTTTTGTCGGTGCACTTTTAGTCGGCAGCCAGCACACCTTTTTTTCCCGGCACCCACATTGTTCGAACACTTACTGTACATACTTTGTCGGAGCGCCTACTACTGTATCACATTATGCCACAACACTTACCATGTGAGGTAACATGTCGGAATTACACTTTTGTCACAACACTTCATTTGTAGGAACATCCCATTTTGTTTTGTTGGAACTCCTTTTTTCGGAACCCACTTATTTCCGGACTTACATCCGCGAGGGCTCGAGTCCCACGTGCCGAAAATCCGAGAACCCTCACCCCCCCCCCAAGTAGTAGCAATGTCTGCCTGGTCGTGGAAAACCCGACATGCTCCCGTTCCGGCCATTGTAAGTATCGAGGGTCTGTGGTCATTACGACTCGGTCATGCATGAGATATGAATGTACACCCTCCCCCCCCCCTCGCCAGCCCCCGTCCCCGCTCCGCCTCAATTTCCTCTTACCAGTCCAGTAGACTTCCTGGGTCTTGAGAGTCGTCGCTTCTGCCTAACCCACCGGAATACCCTCCAACGGCTCTCGGGCTAGCCAAAAAGTTCAAACACGAACCAGAGGGAGACATCGCGGGGCTGATGATGACCGTTGGGGCGGAAAACACAAAAGCAACAAAAAAGAAGAGTGTATTTAGCGGGAGAGGATACGGGGTCGAAGGTGTGGGGTGTGGGATGCGGGGGGGGGAGGGAGGGAGGGAGGGAGGGAGGGAAGGAAGGGGGGGGGAGGGCAAACGAGAGAGTTACAGGTGGGGAGGGATTAGAGAGGAGGGAAAAGGGAAGCGAGAGGACAAGAAAAAGGGATTAGGATGGAATGAGGAAACAGAGAAGCGTGAACACCAACCACAAGCCATTTCTACGAAAAACTGACAAAACGCGCGTTATCTGCGGATATTTTGGGCCTGGGGGCTAACTTAGACACATGTGCTATAAATATTCAACGGATTATCTCACTTTAGATTCAAGTAGGTTCTCCCGAAACATGGGGTCCAATTATAAAACGCCTCCATCACGCCTTCCTACTATATGTACATATACATGGCATACTTGCCTATTTTGCGAAAAAAACGATATGCGGAGCGTGGTGGGTGGAATCACAAGCAACCAACCCGCTTCGCCTCCGGGGGTCTATGATCATACGACTACGACCATGCATGACATGAGTCCCCCCCCCCCTCCTTGCCCCCTACCCCACTTCCCTAACATATTACCACCCAGCTATACTATATACTACAGTAGTACTGCTGTACACGCAACAACCACTCGCGCGCTCCCCGGCCCTTCCCCCCGCCTTCGCGCACACCACACACTCGCACGCACGCACGCACACACACACCCACCTGACGGCCTCCACACTTGGAACTCCCTTGGTTCCGGTCACAGAAATCTTCGGCGGCCTCGTGGGCGACGCTGCAGTCAACGGACCGCCGCTTTCACTCTCTCCGCCAATCGCCCCCGCTGCCGCTCCTTCTTCTCCGTCCCTGTCACCCCCTCCCCCACCCCAACCCCAACCCTTACCCTTGCCCCCCACCCCGAGGGCACATGCCACCGTCGTTGCTCGCCGTCTTCGGGAAGGCGTTGCGTCGCTCAATGCCCCGGCAGTCGCCTCCGCGCCCCCACCCCCACCCCCGCCACCACCACCGCCGATTGCTTTTCCTACACTTCGGCGGAAGCTGGAGTGACGACGCCGCCGGGGGGGCGGGGGGGTACTGCTGTTGCCGTTGTCGCCGGAGGAGGAGGATATAGCCGCGGAAGAGGACGGGGACCGGGAAGGGGTCGAGGAAGAGGAGGAGGAAGGAGAGGACGAGGAGGACGAGGAGGACGAGGAGGAGGATCCGCCTCCGCCACCTCCGCCGGAAGTTAGTGCCGACAGCGACTGCATCGCGTCGGAGACGAACATAACCTATTTGACAAATATATAATGTGTGTGTGTGCGTGGGAGTTTCGTTGGGGACGCGCACGCACAGCACAGCGGGGGGAGGAGGGCATAGGTTGTTGGCGTGGGTGGTGGGGTGAGCGGGTAGGCTTTTCGGCTTGTTCTTGCTTTGCTGTTGCTTTCTTTTTTTTGCATAACCGATTGTTGTGCGGTCTGTTGCTATTTGTGGTGGCGG
Organism: Saccharina japonica; assembly: GCA_008828725.1. NCBI lineage: Eukaryota > Phaeophyceae > Laminariales > Laminariaceae > Saccharina > Saccharina japonica. The sequence goes on from MEHQ01001657.1 coordinate 41,512, forward strand.
TTGTTTGGGGGGGGGGGGGGAGAAGAGTCACTCAAGATGATGATATATTTTTGTTATTGCTTGTTGGTTCAACACTGGGGCAGACAAGACAGTTATATCAGTCTACCCCTTCTTTTGGGACCAACCACTTGGAATTAGTGTAGATTTGTTTTTGGCAGCAGTAAAAGAGGTTAACAACTGCACCCGTGTTTCAGGGTTAAACTAAAGTACCCGGAGAGATAAACAGACTAGCAAGCCCCTGTTGACAACAAGTGGTAGTGGGCAGCAGCAAACATACAGTATCGTGCTGCTGTGCCCATGTCGCACAACTCGTTGCATTGAGGTAGGCCAGATGTTACGGTCGGTAAATACAGGGTTCCCCCAATCAAGCAGTTACCGATGCGGTAATCGTATTTTCTACTTTTCTTTTATTTTCCTCCGGCAACATTCCGTCGTCGCATTAATTCGTATATAGTTCGGGATCAATGAGGCCTCTCTGCTGCGATCAGCCGGAGACTCTCACCCAGGGTTACTACCCCCGCGTTGATTCACTGGTAATCAACGCGGCACCTCGTCGCAGAGAGTAGTTACCCTGGTAAAATAAACACTACGGCTTTTATGCACATCCGGGGACCCACTTCATTCGTCCCCTGTTGAGATTCTAAAATTACTCTCTGAAGTCCCAGAATAGTTACGCACTGTACATAAAAAACTGTCGAAAAATCACAATACGAAGACTTACGGTATGTATGTATGTATGTATGTATGTATGTATGTATGTATGTATGTATGTATGTATGTATGTATGTATGTATGTATGTATGTATGTATGTATGTATGTATGTATGTATGTATGTATGTATGTATGTATGTATGTATGTATGTATGTATTATTTTATTATATACCAGGTATGTATTAAACAGTATTACCAGGTATATATAAGCTATTGCATTTTTTCACAGATTAGACACACGCTCCCTGAATTTGCACCTTCAGATTTTTGCTCTCCTCGTAAACAAGATGTACGTCCTGCATGAGGACATATAAAACCCGTGAGTACGCGCGGTCGAGAGTATCACACATCACACACAGCTTGCAAAACATGAGTTTTCTACGAGATCCTCTATCTCACAGCAGCTGTTGTTTTTAATTTGTATAAATAAAAAGAGGGATCGGATAGCACCGGCCTCAATCCTACAACGCTCCTGCCCCGCCCATCTATCAACCACCAGCTACATCAGCATAACATAGCTCACCACGCCGTCTCGTATCTCCAGCGTCCACACCAACCGCAGCGCATCCAATACGATCAAGTTTGTCGCCCTGCTTGCTCTAACACCGCCCACGTTTTCGCCCCTCGGGGACGGCGAGGGCTGCGGTGCAGACACCGGCGACGGCGGCGACGGCGGCGGTGGTGCCGGCGTCACCGATCTCAGCGAGACAACCGCGGCACCCTTCCATTCTGGTAACCCTTCCCCCGCCGGCTTCGCCTGAGAAAGAAACCGCGGCCGCGGAGGTAGTGGGGGCGGCGACTTCGACCGTGCCCGGCGCACCCCCCCCAGCTTCTGGCTTTCTCCGCCTCCAACGCCACCCGGAGCGCTTGTTGCTCGCGGTAACCCTTCCGGAGGGGTCCTTGCGGCGCTTGCGGCGCCAGTGGCGTGAGCGATATTCGGGGGGGTCGGTGAAACGCTAAGGGCGGAGCTTTCCTCTCTCGCGCTCCACGACGTATGTCCTCTGGGAGCCACCATACCGCCTCCTCCTTCTCCTTCTTGTGCTTTTCCTGCCCCTTTTCTTCCTGCGCTCGGCTCGCCCTCTGCCGCTTCGGTAAAACCTGCGGTAGCTTTACGGGAAGCCCAACCAGCGTCAACATCATGTCTCGCATCACCACCACGGCTACCGCTAGAGCCGTCACCACCACCACAATTACCGTCGCTCTCGCCGTCGTCCCCAAGGCCGTCAACCCCCGCCTTGATTCGGCCGCTTTGCTCCCCGCCCCTCTGTCTCTCGGGCGTCGCGCAGACCGGTAGCACTAAGAGGGGCAACGCAGGATGAAGTTCGTCGCCCGGCAGGGATCTCGCAGCAGACGCTGAGTCTTTCCCTCCCTTGCCGCGAACAGTGACAGGAACAGAACCCGCCGCCGCCACCTTCTTGCGAGCGTTAACCCCGGCTACCGCCTTGCGAGCATCAACCGGAGGCTGAACTCCACCCTCGTCCCCTAACGGCCAGTGTCGACGGCGCTGCGAGATAGCCGTCGGCACTTCGGACGCGGTGGCTGCCACCGGCGTCACGCGCGATGACCCCGCCCCCGCCGCCGCTGCCGCTGCCGCTGTCGACGCGGTTTCCGCCGCCGCCGCCGCGGTAGCTGCCGCTGCTGCCGCCGCCGCCGCCGTTGCTGCCGCTGTTGTGCCCCGCTTCCGAAACACCAGCTGCTCGGCCCTGAGAATGGCGGTGTCGTCCGCTGCCCCGGCAAGGGACCGGTCTAGCGAGGCGAAGAGCTCGGTACTATCTTCATGTCGGCCAAACGCCTGTTTTTTATCGTGGTGGGTCGTCGTTACGAAATAGAGAGGGGGGAGGGGGTTAACGGGGAAGACGAAGCGGGCTCAGAAGCTTCCAAGGAGAGTGCGCGTACTCCTGTGCAGCACAACACAGGACAGGACAGTACAATGTAGCACAGCACAGCGCAGTACACCACAATGCAGTACGAGAACAATACTGTAGCGCTTGGCGGACCGTGGGGCAAGTAAATAGGGGGGCATTCAGTACTCTGGGAAAAAAACAAACAATGGGGTACTGGGATGGGTGCACTGTTACAACACCGCTGTGCATAAAGATGCTACGGAGGAGAACGGTATTTTTTGTATGTTTGGCCATGTCAAGGCCTATATTGGCCGTACTCGTACGGTCGCCTCTAGTGATTCCTTTGAATGCTACTATTCCGGGGGACCATAGTAAATAGGACCTACGGTATACACTAAAACCTATATGTTTCCCTATTTTACTGAAAATATTTGGTTCTATTTACTGTAACCCACGTGGGTCGGACATTCGAAAATATTTGCAAACACAAATAAAAAACGGAATCAACTGCTGAGAGCACCTAGTAGCATGGGTAGGCGCAATTCCACGCGAGTCGATGAGGGAAGAAAGGGACGGAGTCTTCTCGCGATAAAACAATCAAGGCACGAACCGTAGTGGGGAGGAGGGAAAAGAGCCGACTTTGTGACCCCGGATCTGAGTTACGACTAGGAAGGAGAGAGAAAATAAGGGCGAAGATGGTGCATGGGATAGAACATAAATAAGTAGTATACCAGGTACCTGGTACTGGTTTTAGTGTGTGAGGGCTGTCAGTCAAGCCGTCAAACAGCGATCTTGTTACCTGGCATCTTCGGCTGTAAATGCCGCTACACAAAAATAAAAACGCGTTCGTCCGTCCGCGCGCGCTCGCTCGCGAGTTCTCTCTCTCTCCACGGCACGCGCCCTCGGGGTTTTATCAGAGCCTCACCTTGCTAGAACTCGCGGTGGCTGGAGAGGGGAGGGCGTCTCCTGTGGAAGGTGAGGACAGGCGTCGGCCAATCCACATGCGAGACAGGCGGCGTCCCGTGGTGGGAGGGGACGGCAGCAGGTCTTCCCCTCCATCGCCTTCGTCGCCGTCGTCGCCGCCGTCATCCTCGTTCGAGACGTCACGAGCGATGTGGAGCCTGGACAATCGGACGTCCTTGAGGCACAGCTCAAGGTCGTTGCCACCGCCACCGTCACCGCCGCCGCCGCTGACGCTACTGTTGACACCGCCGCTGCTGCCGCCGCTGCTGCCGCCGCCGACGCCGACGCCGACGCTGCCGCCGACGCTGCCGCTGCCGCCGCTACCGCTGTTGCCACCAGCGGTGCTACTGCGGGTGCCGCTGCCGCTGATACCAATGCCACTTGTGTCGATAGGCACGTTGTCGTCAGTCTTGGCAAAGCTCGTAGAGAAATAAGTGCTTTTTGTACGGCAGGGTGCGGGAGGAGGGCGCGCGCGGTTGGGGGGGGTCATCGCGCCCGGCGTATACGTCAAGAGCGAATAAAATCACGTTAAAGAAGCGCGTCGATAGAGAGGCGTGTTGTTAGCTTGGCGCGTTAGGGGACGTTCGTGTCGATATACACTGGCTAGCGGATAAGGAGATGGGTGGGGAGGGGTTGGGGCGGGGGTTTTCCGGGAGAGAGAAGGCGTGCGCCGTTTAGCAACGGTATTATGTTGGGGGAATGGTGTAGAAACGAGTTCATAGGCCCAGGTATGCATGAAGAGCTTGCTAGTTTTATTTTTGGTCACCTAATGTCACCGTGCCATCAAGAGCCCGAGTGCTGTGGTATGTTTTCCTTTCGCACGAACTGCTGTAAGAACCTAAGGCAATGCAATCTCATTTTCGATATTTGGAACACAGAAACTCCAGGTTGCGCGGTTAGTTTCAGTGGCTACAGCAGTAGTGAGCACTATCTGCAACAAATACCGCTCTAGCGGTAGACACAGCAAAAGGTCCACCGCATTAAGTATTCCGTTTCGAAGCGAGCCAACCATTGCAGATCGATCAATCAATCAACCAACTAACCAAACTCTCAACCAGCCAACCAACCAACCAAACGAAGTCAAATCAAAACAAACAAAATCTACCGACGCACCTGTCAATATCCAAAACGAAACCGTCGCGGTTGGCCGCACCCCTCCAAGTCGCCAAGGCGAACCGGCGCACCGCCGCCGACGCCTGGACCGACTTCACGAGAGTGCCGAGCCCGCCACCTTCGGGTGTCGCCGGACCAGCCCCCCCGGCCTCGTCCCCCCTCCCCTTCCCTTCCTCCGATACTCCGATGCCGCCAGCTGCTGCCGCCGCCGTCACCGCCGCCACGGTAGGCGTCGGCACCGTCGCCGACACTGCTGCATCTAAGTCGTAATCCTCACCACGTCGGAGAGAGCCAGGCGAGGACCGAGTCGACTCCCGGCCGTCGTCGACGGTGGCAGCCGCCGCCGCGGCGGGGGGGGGAGGGAGAGGCATGAACCAAGGGAGGAGGTCGAGGCGAATGGCAACCCACAAGCCTTGACGGAAGACGTGGAGTGTCTGATGGCCCTGGGAGTTGGGGGAGGGACGGAGGGGGAAGGAGGGAGGGAGGGGGTTACGCAGTGCGGGGTCGGGGGTAAAGTTGTCTCACAATCGCGGTGGTGGTCTATCCTGAAAAGGGTAGACGCGTTCAGCAAATCAGTAGCCCAAGTGAGAGCGGCTCGGTCGCTCACGCGGACTCAGTGGCGAGGCGAAAAAAACAAAAACAACATAGCAGGGCTTGTCATGGACCGATAGTGCGGGCCATGCCGGGCCGGGCCGATTGAAAATTGTGATGGCCCGAGCCGGGCCGGGCCGAGAATTTTGAAAAGTGGATGGGCCGGGCCGGGTCGGGCCGAAAAACAAATAACCGTGATGGGCCGGGCCAGGCCGTGAAAAATTGAAAATGTGATGGACCGTGCCGGGCCGCGGCGCATTTCAATAATTTTGATGGGCCGGGCGGGGCCGTTGCCCATCATCTGAAAATTTTACGAGCCGGGCCGGGCCGGGCCGGGCCGGGCCGTGGCCCATGAAATTTAATTTTCATGGGCCGAATCGGGCCGCGGCTCACCGACTATTAACTTGACGGACCGGGCCGGGCCGCGGTCCATGAGATGTGGGCTTTATATGGGCCGCTCTGCCCAACCCATGAGGCGACCCGTGTGTTTTCGTGGGCCGGCCCGGGCTGCGGTCCATGGTATGTGGTTTACTGCTGCTGCTGGAATTTACGAATTTACGAAAAGAACATCGGAATTAAAGTTGGCCGGCATCCAAAAAAATAAGTATCACATACTTGATTTCAGTGTGGGACTGAAAATCTCGAGCTAAGAAACGGAAAGCTGATAATTTTCTGCCCAAGGTGGTTCAAATTTACTGATCTAGATTTTATTCAAAGGGAAGTTAATGTATGAAAAAGTAACGGTATTAAATCTTAAATCGAATTTAATTCCGAAAAACCTTAACAATCGAAAACAAAGATGACCAGCATACCACAAAACAAATATTACTTACTCGGTTTCAGTACGGGGAAAAAACTCGAGCTGAGAAACGGAAAGCTGAGAATTTATGTGCAACCTGATTTTAATTTAACGATCCAGATTAGATTCAAAGTGAGCTTAATATAGGACCAGGTAAGGGCATTAAATCGGGTTTATCTGCTGACAAACAAAAACAATCGAAAATAACGAGGACAAGTATCCAAAACAATAACTCTTACTAACTTGGTTTTGCTTTAGGACTAAAACACTCGAGGTGAGAAACGGAAAGCTGAGAAATTTCCGCAACAGGTGGTTTTCATTTCACGATCCAGGTTTTATTCCAGGTGGAGTTAATATAGGGCAAAGTAGGGTAACTATTGTAATTACTTGACTCTGCATGGGTGTCGGCATTCGCCGGCACCCATGCTTCGGGGAGGGCAGGGAAGGAGTTGGACGTGCTCCATCCGACATAAACAAAAGAAAATGACAGGAATGCCAAGAGTTTGATCCGAAATTTATAATTTGGCAGGACATAAAGGTTTACAACGAAGAAAGCAATCGTAGTTGTAACACGCTGGCGTTAAATGCGTTGTCATTAATTGATTGGCAGCGCATGAAAAACACAAAAAGTACAGTGTAAAAACCATGATGAACCTGCTCCGTTTCGAGGCGAAACGAAAGAGGAACTAGCGCTAAAATGGCCATTGAACGCAATGATTTTTACTTTGAAAATTGAAAAACTTGCGAGCTCATGCTCGGGCTGCCGCCACTATAAATAGCCTCGTATTCGTACATGTTTTATTCGTGTACTCACGTGTGCACGTAGTAAAAAAATGCAACCAACTTGAATGCTCAAAAGTGGGCTGTGTTTCAGATTTAAAGTCCAACACCCGGGTGTTGTAAGATTCGAAAACAATTATATAAACAAAACCGAAAAAAAGCAAGTTGATACTCGGAAAATATCATACCATAATATGTAGAGAGGCACAGAACAGCAGCCCTGCACAGTAGAGCGTGCGTACTCGTACTCCGACATACTCGAAGAACAGTATGTGCTCGTACTCGTACAACGTTCCAGCTTCTGTGCCTGTTTCTGAAGCTGTACGTACTCGTGCAAAGTATTCATACATGCTCGTTCAATCATACATTCTCGTACACTCGACGTGTTCTAGCAACCAACCGCAAAAATCAATGGTTTTGACAGTAAACATCCTAGATCCAGGCTCAAGATTCGAAAACCAACGAAGAAACCAAAGGCACCCAACTTCCATGTAAAAAAGGAAATATGTTTCACATTTAAAATCCAACATCCGGGTGTTGTAAGATTCGGAAACAATTCTCAAACAAAACACAAGAAAAGCAAGATTATACTCGAAAAATAGCATACCATGTAATGTAGAGAGGTACAAAACAGCAGCCATGCACAGTAGAGCGTGCGTACTCGTACTCCTACATACTCGAAGTACAGTATGTGCTCGTACTCGTACAACGCTCGAGCTTACTGCTGTGCCAGGTACCTGTTTCTGAAGCTGTACGTACTCGTGCGAAGTAATCATACATGCTCGTTCATTCATGCATTCTCATGCACTCGACATGTTCTAGCAACCAACGACGGCAAAAATCAATGGTTTTGATAGTAAACATCCTATTAACAGTTCCAGGCTCAAGATTCGAAAAACAACAAAAAAAATAATTGCACCCAACTTCACGATGTAAAAAAAATTGGGATATATTTCAGATTAAAAATGCAACATCCGGGTGTTGTAAGATTCGAAAACAAATCTCAAACAAAACCGAAGAAAAGCAAGATAATAATCGAAAAATATAATACCATACCGTGAAGAGGGGCACAGAACAGCAGCCCTGCATAGTAAATGAGGGTGCGTACTCGTACTCCTACTCATACATACGCGAAGTGCAGTATGTGCTCGTACTCGTACAACGCTCGAGCTTACTGCTGTACCTGTTTTTGACGTTATACGTACTCGTACGAAGTACTCATACATGCTCGTTCATTCATACATTATCATACACTCGACGTGTTCTAGCAACCGACCGAAGAAAAGCAAGATGGCACTCGAGGAATGTAATATCATAATATAACAGCCAATTTTCCTAATTGATAATTGTCTTTCCGATGAGAATGACAATCGAAAAAATTGGGATTAGTATTGTAAGAGGTGAACTTCCCGCGCAGTCAAAATTTGCACTGTAAACTATTGTCATGTGTGACAGCCGTCGATGACAGGAAATAAAGCAACATAGGCATCGGCAGTCTCAAGATATCGAAGATCCAAGAAAAACGGGATATACGGGCGAGGTACCTCGCCCCTAAATAACAATTCCCTTATATCCTCTGTTTACAAGCCTGTCTAGGCTGATTTCGATTTTTTTTTTTAATCGATACCTACCATCGATGAACATATGCTACTGTAGATTAAAATTTGAGCGAAATATGACTCATAAAAACAATAAACTACTAAAATCGATTATTATCCTCATCGGAAAGGCAATTGTCAATTAGAAAAAACGAAAATCGGCTGTTATATGTAGAGAGGCACAGAACAGCAGCCCTGCACAGTAGAGCGTGCGTACTCGTACTCCTACATGCTCGAAGAACAGTGTGTGCTCGTACTCGTACAACGCTCCTGCTTACTGCTGTGCCTGTTTCTGAAGTTGTACGTACTCGTACGAAGTAATCATACATGCTCGTTCATGCATACATTCTCATGCACTTGATGTGTTCTAGCAACCAACCGCAAAAATCAATGGTTTTGACAATGAACATCCTACAGTAGATCCAAGCTCAAGATCAAAAACAACTCAAACATAAATGCACCCAACTTCAATAGTGAGATATATTTCACGTTAAAAAATCAACATCCGGGCGTTGTAAGAGTCGAAAACAAATCTCAAACAAAACACAAGAAAAACAAGATGATACTACTCGAAATCATCATCACATAATATGTAGAGAGAGACAGAACAGCAGCCCTGCATAGTAGAAGAGGGTGCGTGCTCGTACTCCTACGTACATACTTGAAGTTCAGTATATGTTCGTACTCGTACAACGCTCGAGCTTGCTGCTGTCTGAAGTTGTACGTACTCGTACGAAGTAATCATGCACGCTCGTTCATTTATACATTCTCACACAATCGACATATGTTCTAGCAACCAACGGCAAAAAACAATGTTTGCATAGAGAAGAACGACATCCGAGGAAAACATGTGTTTGTGTGTGCACACTCCTATTGATACTACTGTAACTGGGTGTAGTTATTTATGTACCTTGCATTTTTCACAGATAAACTCCATGTCTTTGGGACAAAATCAGATGCCAATGTTGTTTTTTGCCATGTATGTTTGGTTTACGCAACCTGCCCTTTGGGGAGCGGCAAATTGACTAAAATCGCTTGACAACCCGCACGCGTTCACGGTTCACGAGGAGGCATTCAACGGAGCACGAAGGGCGAGGGGCGTTCAAGTCGATCCTCTCGCCTCAGCAACTCGGTGAAATGTAGAGTGCACTTACCGTAGACACTCACTCGAGGATGGACCGCGAAGCAACATGGACAGCGACTCTTCGGAGCATCAATGCAAAGGGCTGATAAAATGTGATTATTGTCAAAAATCAACTCTTTGTATTTGCGCACTGCCACTCCCCCTGTCAAGATTCAAAGCAGTGCTCGAGCATGCCACATAAAATCCAAGATCGTGCCTACGTCTCCCTTGTCTCTCTCAGCCCCGGCCCGCGTTCAAGGCGAGGTAAGCAAGAGGAACGAAGGGCGATGGGCATCGAAGCCGATCCTCGAAGAGAGCGCTCGTAGAGAAACAAAACCCCTCGAGGGATTTAAGTGTCGAGATTCCGATACTGAGGCCGACACGGCAAAACAAAGTTGCAACTGCATAGCCTAAGATTGGCCATACATTATTTTATACATATTTATATTTATATATACTTCGTATATCTTTATTTTTTTAATCGCCAGCGTGTACTTTTTAGTACGGGGCAACACATAGGCCGGCCCTTCAAATCCACGGGCCGACCCACAGAGATTGTGAGTCGGCCCATATAGAGCCCGTGTCTCATGGGCCTCGCCGCGAATGTCATTGGCCGGGCCGGGCCGGGCCGGGGCGAAAAAACGGACACATCATGGGCCGGGCCCGGGCGGGCCGACAGATTTGAAAAAACGATAAGCCGGGTCGGGCCAGGCCGGGATAATTCCATAATTGGATGGGCCGGGCCAGGCCGCGGCCCATCCTCCGAAAAATTGACGGGGCGGGCCGAGCCGCGGTCCATCAGATGAAAATTCGATGGGCTGGGTCGGGCCGCGGCCCACCAAATGAAAATTTGATAGGCCGGGCCGGGCCGCAGCCCACCAATTGAAAATATGATGGGCCTAGCTGGGCCGCGGCCCACCACATGAAAACATTATCAGTGGCCGGCTCGGCCCGGCCCGGCCCAACCCCGGGCCGGCCCTTCAGCGTCGGTCCATGACAAGTGAGAACAACAACAACAAATCCTAAAAATACATATTAGCTGGTCCATGCCCGTACTACCGGCGCGCGTTCGTCGTCATTTCTTACAGAAGGCGGGGCGTTTCATCATTTGTGTCATAAAAAATTACAAGCATGCTTCTTTCGGGTTTATTAAAAAAAAAACCCGAAGCTTTGTTTCGAAAGGGATGCGTGGCCAATGGTCAAAGTACTAAGGCAAGCAACATATGAGTACGCCTTCCCCCCCCTTCCTCTCCCCCTTCCGCAAAAGAGCAATATGAAACCGAAGCCCACCTGCGTGCCGAAGGATCGTTCAGGGCAGGACGCGGGTCCGTCGAGGTTGTTGTGGTTCTTGTGGGCGTCTCCTTCCGCCGGGACCCTTTCGTCGCCTGGGTCACCGTAAGGGTCTTCCTCAACTTGAATGGTGAGGTTTCTCATCGACGACTGCGCGTCGCCCCCTCCTCCACCCGCCTCCAACTCGGCACCACCATCGACATCGACGTTACTTCTGCTGACGCTACCGCCGCCACCACCGTCGCCACCGCCGCCGCCGCGACCACCACCACCACCACTACCGGCCTCGCCGTCGCCTTCATCGCCATCTTGTTCCACCACCCCGTTAGTTCCCGCCCTCGACCGCCCAAACAGCCTTTCCGCAAAGAACCCGCGCCCCCCCCCTCTGCCGCCGAAGCCGAAGCCCCATCGCCCTCCGGCGCAGTCCGAATCGGAGCGTCGGTGGCGGTGGCGCCGAGTACCGCTTCCACCGCCCCCGCTGCCGCCGCCGTCGCCGCCGCCGCACCCGTGGCCCTCCGTTGGTTCTCTTGTCAACGCGCGCGGCCTGCTGACTCTGGTGCTGCCGCCGTCGTCATCGCCACCGCCGCCACCACCGACATCGCTGGCATCGCCGACACCACCGCCACCGCCACTACCACCATCGGTGAACCCTCTCTCTCTGTTGGCTGCTGTGTCAGAGATGACGGCCGCCGCCGCCGCCGCCGCCGCTCCCCCACGCCGGTCGCCAGATATTTCGGGTGCAATTTCGATCGCTACCTTGAGGGTCAGCCCGGTGGCGCGGTAAGGTATCCACATGTCACCGGCTTCGATGGCACTCGCGACGACGCCTCCCCCGGCCCCCGGCAAGCGGTAAACCTGTTCTGGTGCCGCCAACTCCGGTGCTGCCGAGGCTGCTGCTGCCGCCGCTGCCACTGCCGATGCTACCGCCCCCACTCCCGCTGCCGCCCTCGCCGATCCCAAAAGCGCTACATCTACAGGCGCTGCCAAAGAATCACCGGGCACGCTGATATTGCTGCTGCTGCTGCTGCAGTCGGCACCACCGTCACTTCTGTCACCCCCGCCACCGGTTAGCATGGTTTCCAGGTGGTGGCTGTTAGGACCGGCAGGCCCCTGGCACGTCCACCCGAAGTCGATCGCTAGGGCAGCATCGGAGACGAAGGCGACGCTGTCGGTGGGCGGGGCAATTGGTGGAGGCAACCACGAAAAGCACGTTTGTCGGGAGGGGTGCGGTGGCGGCGGGGTGGAGCTTAAAAACATGTAAACATTCGGCGTTTGCCAGCTGGGAGAAGAGGGCTGAAGGGGGTGTACTCATCGCCACGCATTGCCGTAGTCGTATTCCGATAGGGAAGGGTAACCATATGGTCGAATCCGATTTCGTTCTTCCGAAACTTTTGCTAAATTGGTATCACCTGTTTCAATAAGTTGTACACAACTTGCATCACATGGACAAAGTGTGGTCGTATATATTAGGTAGGGGAAGGGGATGGGGGGGGGGAATAAGCTACTACATCGCCTCGGGGGGGGGGGTATTCGATATTCATGCATGGCCGTAGTCGTATGATCATAGACCCTCGCACCCCTACAATGCCGGGATGGAGCAGGTCGGGTTTTCACCGACCAGACAGACATTGCTAGCACCAAGCACGACGCGGTGTCAGGTGTTCGGCGAGTCGTATGAAGGGTGAGCTGCATCCTATTAAGAACCGCTTGTGAGGCGGACTTGCATATGGATGACAGCTTCAATGAGTTAACCTATTTTCCGGTGTGGCCACTTCCAGAGACAGCAATGGGTATTACTATGTAACTGCCTCGTGGGTGCCATACCACAAACACTACCAGGTACGTGACCGGTACGGTCCTTCCTCTTGTGCGGAGTAAAGGTTCTCCACCCCGCACAAATGATCTAACTCGACCGCCAGCTGTGATCGACCGACAAAAACAAAAAACGGTACCCTGGTGGTCTAGCTCATGTAGTGAGCGGCATGTTTTACGGTGTCGATGCCAACCGACGCCAACCCAACCTATATATGATATGGGTGGGGGGGGCAGGTTTCACAGAGTTAGTCTCCGCGAAGATAGAACACCGGGTACTATTTGATATTTGGACGCGCCGCATAATTACTCAAAGCCTGCCGCCGGCCGGGAAACACGCTGCTGGCCGCCTTCCTTTCCCACGGCACCAGTACCAACCCCACCCAGCGCTACGTAGCAGTGGTGTATTCTAACTTCCGCCCAACGATCAAACATATAAACGGTGCAGGTTCCGGGATCGAGCGTTACGCCCACCAGCGATGTCCTCTGCGCGCGTGCGCGACAAAAATCTTCGTCGTTTCCGGTATTTACCGCTCTGTCCGGAAAAGTAAGAACCATTTCGGTATGAATATGAATGCCCAAATGACCCTTACATTTACTGGCAGAGGGGGTACATGCTTTTTTGCCTAGACGCACAAAAATACAAGCAGGCCGTAGAAAAGAAAAGAAAATTTACGCCGACTAACCCAATGAAGGTGTGAGTTGTTTTTAGCCTTTCACTCGTACGAAAAGACATCATACTATGTGTACGGCCAAAAACAAACTCCCACCCGCCTCCTCCACNACATCTAACATTTCAGTACGGTCGTACCTGGTACCTGGCATTCCAATATTACCACGTTTCAACATATCAATACCCAGTACCTGTCGCTAGGAAGTCGAGCGCGGCAGGATTACGTTCATCAATAAATCAATACCCCGATGTTTCACATGTAAATACTTCCTTGGTTCGTTTCTTTTTCCATTCATGCCTACTATACCTGCGCGCCTACGCAGAACACCACCGCGGCAACAGCTACGCCAGCAACGACGGCGGCGACGGCGGCGACGGCGGCGGTGGCGGCGGTGGCGGCGACGGGGGCGGCGCGCAGGGCACCCCGCCCCGTCGCCACTCCTCCCACGGCGGCGGGTTCCGCCGAAAGTCCCCGTCGGCATCCCCTCCGCAAGACGGAAGGAACTCCACCATCACCGCTCCCCCCACTACCGCCGCTAAGCCAAGCACCGTCCCGGAAACATCGGACGCTTTCTTTCCTCCATCCACGCCGGTCCAGCAGCAGCGCCAGCGGCGTCATCGCCGCTGTCCGTCGTCCGGGATGTTTGGCTCGGGAGTAGGGGGAGGGAGGTGGGATGGCTCTGATTTCACTCCCGGTGGTGGCGGCATAGGCGTCGGTGGTGGTGGTGGTGGTGGCGGGGGAAGCGGGGCATTCGGGTCCCCCGTAAACCCATTCGGGTCGCGGCACAGGTGCGTTTACGTAGTTGTCTACGGACGGGGGGGGGGACTACACACAATATAGGGCACGCACCTTCACCACCTTCTTGTGGATTTCCTCGCCTGTTGCCCCCTTCCCCCCTTCCACCTTGCCCTCCTTTTCCGCCTTCCCCACCACTCCAGCCGCCGCCATCGCCGCCACCGCCGCCACCGCCGCCGTCGCCGCCGTCGCCGCCGTCGTTGCTGGCGTAGCTGTTGCCGCGGTGGTGTTCTGCGTAGGCGCGCAGGTATAGTAGGCATGAATGGAAAAAGAAACGAACCAAGGAAGTATTTACATGTGAAACATCGGGGTATTGATTTATTGATGAACGTAATCCTGCCGCGCTCGACTTCCTAGCGACAGGTACTGGGTATTGATATGTTGAAACGTGGTAATATTGGAATGCCAGGTACCAGGTACGACCGTACTGAAATGTTAGATGTTGGAGCATGACACATTGAATACAACATATCAACATACGATGCACATATCATGCTTGTATTCAAAATGCCAACTGTAAGCTACACAAAATTCGAGACGATACGATACAAAACTGTCGAAATGGCAATGCTGAACATTCAAAACTACCAGTACTGCTACGAACTACTGTCTCGCGTACCGGCTTTCGCCCGAATGAGTAACCGCCTCCCCTCCCCTCAACCCCGCAAGGCTACCTCGTACTTGTAGGGAAAAACTGGCCGAGAACTCACCACCGTCTGTCGGCTCCGTCCCAAGCAAGGCCTCCACCGTCTTCGCCGGGGTAGATAGCAAAGCGCGCTGCAGGTTAAGGTCCAGATGTCCAAGGGAGTAGACCACCTTTTTTTACCGCCAGGCCAATAGTGCAGGGAGGGGTGGGAGGCAGAGGTCGCGGTGCGCATGGTTAATACCAGGTATGATGGCAATCATTTTGGAGGGATACTGCACGAGTACGTGCGACGAGCGAAGAAAAAATCACCGGAGTGATCAGAATCACGAGCTCTCGCCTTAATGCCAAGATATATACTAGGTATATATATATGTATTGTTCCTGCAACGTGTCTCGATTTGAGCTTGTCTTATGGTGGCAACGGGGTTCATTGTGGCAACGAGTCGACGTGATAAAAAAGCACAACAACAGCATTGGCAACAACAACGCCTTTTATATCAACTCCTCCAAGATGAAAAACAATGTGTCAATAATTTCTGCAACCCGTAGGACGCTAACTGGTCTGGATTGTTTAGTTTGTCTCCCACCCACCTCCGACGCCTCCTCAATAGAAAATATATCGCCAGGCCTCAAAATACCACGATTACCATACGGCTTCGGCCATGCATGAAAATGAAGTACACCCCCTACCCCCCCCGCACCTACACCCTCTCCGTTTCGAAAGGGATGCGTGGTCAATAGTCAAATGACTGAGCCAACTTTTCAAGCAATAAATGAGTACCCCCCCCCAACCCCCCCTCCCCATTAATCCTCCTCGCCACTCCACGCGCCAACATCCCCCCATATTATCCCTACCCCCCACCTCCCGCCCCCATCTTGTTTACCTTGGCGTTAGCGATTAGCAGCCTCAAACTCGCTTTCAGCGCGTTCGGCGAGGGGCCGAGGAGCATGGTTACCTCCACCTTCCTCGCGGAGAGCGATATTTTTCCGTGTATCATAGATCTGCGCGGCGGCGGCGGCGGCGGCGGTGGTGGTGGCAATGACGGCGGTGGTGGCGCAGTGGCTTAAAACAAAATGTACGATACTCGTTTTGGCAAAGTGGTTTACAATATGCATTTGACGAAAAGGGGGACACCCCCACACCCCAATATCGTGACTGAAAGGGGGACGCTGACTGTGGTTTTCGCCGCCGGGGACGTCCATGTAATATTTGTCAAATCGACTCGAAATAAAAACCTGATGTGGTTGGCGAACTCCCATGGCCCCTCCCAGCCATCCACAGTAGTGTTTTGTTTTTTCTTCCATGATTTTATGTACGTGTAGCGGGTGAACGAGAGCGATCAAACGCGGGGTGTGAGCATGTCCCCCTTTTTGACGTGCTTACGTGAGGGTATATATACCCCGTGTCCTCTACTATAACTTTGACAAGTCCCTCTTTTTGCCATCACCATACCCCTTTTGGCTCGTTGGGGGTGTATATACCCCGGGCTTGGTAAAAAGTACCACAGGTAGGTGACCACTCCAGTTTTTTATTGTTGTGGTACGCCGAACGGACGACACCTAACGTCGACAAGACCAGAACGGCTCAAACCAGGACAAACGTGGTCAGCATATCAGCATAATACGTTGTGTGCATGCCCCTCCTAGCGGCGTGAGTTTCGTGAGCATTACATATATACATATATGCCATCATGATACCAGGCCCCGTGACGCCCACATCTGGTTCAGACTCGTGATATCCAGGTACGTACCTGGTATGTAATATTGCTGCTTCTTCCTCACGAGATGTATCGCTGTGTATACATACGTGGTGTTATTACGAAGTGTGTGCATACTACGTACAGTATTACACGCCTTATGAATAAGCGAAGCACATCGTGCCTCAAGCAAGAAAAAGTGAATCAGGGTATCTACGTTCATATATATGCACCAAGATAATACCGCTGCTTGCTATATACCGTATACGTATATACCTGGTATCAGGTAGGTGCCATGTCGTAGAGGAGCTTGCGTGGAGAGTGCTAGCTATTGTACATTGTACCAGACCGATAGATAGCTGTTGGACTGTTCGGAGACAGTGCGATGGGTATTCTATGAAGATGAGTGTACCATGAGAACGCGCACAAAACATGCTGGGCCGAAGGATTGATGATAACGACCACTTATGCAACGAGAACCTCGCCGCCGGCGTTTGGCAGTGTCCACCTTTAAGTCGCCAGTTTGGGGCTGGTGTCCCCCTTTTGGTCAGTTTTAGTTTTGTCCATCCCAGTTATTATCTTCGCCCTTCTTTTCTCTCTCCTTCCTAGTCGTAACTCAGATCCGGGGTCACAAAGTAGGCTCTTCTCCCCCCTCCCCCACTACGGTTCTTGCCTTGCTTTTTTTATCGCGAGAAGATTTCAGCACTTTCTTCCCTCGTCAACTTTCGTCGAATTTTGCTTACCCACGCTATAATATGCGCTCTCGACAGTTGGTGTCATTTGAGAATAAAAATCTCCATACGAGGAGAATCGAACCCCCGACCTCCAACGCTAACAGGCTTCGTGGCTACCTGTTAGACCACCGGGGCGACCGGCTTGTGCCCTTTAAAGGAAGTATGCCCATAGAAGACAGAAATAAATCTCCCGGACGGTCATTAATGTTGTTGTTGTCCGCGATCGGCGGTAATGATCACCGATAACCGGCAAACGATTAGCGATAACCGATCATCGATAGTCGATACTGTAATCGATACCGGAACGTATTCCATAACTACAGTAGTGACACCCGATAATCAATATTCGGGTATGGAAATGTCGGTGTCGAGTATGGATTGGAGGTATGGAATCCATGCAGGAATTAATTTATCATGCGAGATGTTCATGTCTAGAATTATTGTATATCGCGGTCTTCATAAGCATGCAATGCCGTCGGCGCTAGCATGGCTTACAGGTTTACAGGTCATAACATGTGGTATACTGACGGAGCTAACGAGGGCGAAAGGTAAACCACCTGCCTTGCTCAGGGTGAGCCTTCAGATACGGCAGCACTTCGTGTTCCAATTTTTACTTCAACGTTAGGCTTTGTTGATTGGTGCTTGTAACAAGATACGATTGCGATGACAGTTTCATTGTATTGTTGGGAGTTGCAGTGATCATTAGGCTTTCCTGTGGTGTTCGGCCATAGTACGCATTGCGCGCGTGAGCATTGCTCTCCCTGCCCTACTTCATGTGTCACGCTGTGCTCTTCCTTATGCTGTTTGTGTCCAGGGTGTATAATCGATAACAAGGTTTTTGTCAAGGTACGTCCGAGTCTCTTCTTCTCGCTCCCGTTCCACAGTGCAATTGCCCAAGCTTTGGGGACAAAACAACATGATATATCGTATTGGTTTATCCCCAAAGCCTGGGCAATTACACTGTGGAACAGGAGAGGGAGAAGAGGCTCGGAAGCACCTTGACACAAACCTTATCGATTATACACCCTTGCCACGTACAGCATAACGAAGAGCACAGAGTGACACATGAAGTAGGGCAGTGAGAGCAAGCTCACGTGCAAATTCGCACTCTTTGGCCGAACAACTCAGGAAAGCCTAATTATGACTGCAACTCCCAACAGTAGAATGAAACCGTCATCGCAATCGTATCTTGTTTACAAGCACCAACCAACACCCTCCCATTTTCTCTCTGAAAAGCAATACCAAATTCACTCGTGGAAAAAAACAGGGCTGTTCGCGGATAATGACCCGACCCGCGGCTCGGGTCAGGAGGTGTTCAAAATCTCACGGGTCGGGTCGGGTCGGGTCAGCAAGTGATCAAAATTGCACGGGTCGGGTCGGGTGGGGTCGGGTCAAGAGGTTCGCAAATCTCATGGGTCGGGTCGGGTCGGGTCGGGTCAAGAGGTTTCCAAAATCTCGCGGGTCAGGTCGGGTCATGACCCGGCATCTCAAACTTTTCGCGGGTCGAGTCGGATCATGACCCGACATCTCAAAGTTTTCGCGGGTCGGGTCGGGTTGGGTCATTACCCGATATCTCAAATTTTCGCGGGTCGGGTCGGGTCATGACCCGATATCTCAAATTTTCGCGGGTCGGGTCGGGTCGGGTCATGACCCGACATGTCAAATGTTTCGCGGGTCGGGTCAGGTCATGACTCGCGAGAAGCGAGTCACTCGCGGGTCGAGACAGAATGACCCGTGAGTTGTTTTCGGTTGACCCGCGGGTCGGACCCGTGGCTGAACCCGCCGGGTCGGACCCGTGGCTGAACCCGCGGATCCGGCCCGCGGGCTCGATTTTTTCCTGTCTTACTGCTTTCTGTCCGAGGACCACTCTCGTCTCAGCGAATCAGACCCGCGGGTCCGAAACCTTTAACCTTACCGCTTCCTGCCCGTCGTGCCGATACCCCGAGTGCATGTCATAGCGTGCAGAACAATCATGTTACCGGTATATTCTGCAAGCCAGGCATACTTGTGGTGAAGTTGTGGTCGGGTGACACCACAGCAGTATAGCATACTGACACATCCTCCAAACCCACTACAGACAGGCCACAAATCAATGCAGGGTACAAGA
Source organism: Saccharina japonica (assembly GCA_008828725.1). Lineage (NCBI taxonomy): Eukaryota > Phaeophyceae > Laminariales > Laminariaceae > Saccharina > Saccharina japonica. Next base: position 60,791 of record MEHQ01001657.1, read on the forward strand.
AGATACAAAATGACAGCAGCAGTAAAGATAAGGCAGACATACATCAATTAAACAATTGATGCATGTCACAAACACAAGGATAAATTAGTAAGATTGCCCGCGCCGGAGGCGGCATAGCTTGCCCGCTTTCCGGGGCGGAAGCGGAAGCCATCTTGGGTCAGAGCTATCGGGTTGACCCGAGAAGAAGGCGTGGTAGGCACAGCAATGCGCGGGGTGTGGCTCTACCTCTCTCTTTCCACGAAGATCTTCGCGCGCAAACACCATAAATTCAAAAAACAAACTAAACCGTACTAAAAACATAATGTACGACACGCTAGGGATAGCATGAGGGACCAAGGCCCAACCAACGGACGAACCAGCAACAACTACAGGTCTGGACCCGCGATTTTTTATCGTCGACCCGCGAGAAATATCACGGGTCCAGTCTACCCGACGCGTATGAAACCCTTATCTCACGGGTCAATCGGTATCTGGCGGGTCGGGTCAGGAGGTGTTCAAAATCTCACGGGTCAAGTCACGGGTCAAGTCGTGTCGGGTTAAGAGGTTTGCAAATCTCAAGGGTCGGTTCGGTTCGATTCGGGTCGGGTCGGGTCAACAGGTTTACAAACTCTCGCGGGTCGGGTCGGGTCAAGACCCGACATCTCAAACTTTTCGCGGGTCGGGTTGGGTCATGATCCGACATTTCAATTTTTCACGGGTCGGGTCGGGTCAGCTGACCCGCTATCTCAAAATGTTCGCGGGTCGGGGCGGGGCAGCTGACCCGACCCGACCTGACCCGTGAGGTTTGACCTGACCCGCGAACAGCCCTGGAAAAAATGTACTACAAAATACCAATCGCGGTTCTCCAGTGTAATTGCCTCGGCGAATTCGTGTACCTAGTTACCGCTCTCACTGAGTTCTTAATATCCGGCCGTGTTTGGTTCGCAAGCCACATCAGGCACCTCACCAGCTCGCGAAAGGGCCAGTCGCCCTCGGGTTCGTTCGGGTCGAACTCGTCGATTTTCACACCGATTGGGAGGGGGTTCTTTCGACCAGCGCAGACACCAAACTTGGCCGCTGTGTTTTCAGCGAAAGCTTGCTGCGAAATTCGTCAAAGTATCAGCATCCAATTCTCTCACCAAACGACAAACCAGGATACCACCTCAACTCGCCCAGGTTGTTGATTCGGACAAGCCGTTTTCTTAGGTCTTCGCAGAACTGATCGCACCTACTCTTACTCCCCACCGCGAACATGCCATCCGAGTGCACTACTGGTACACTATGGAAACAGTGCCGTCCAACTCGATCAAACGCATGACACACGCACCGGCGAGACACTGTTCAAACCCAAGACCCTTCATGTGGGTCATCAGTAGGTGGTTGTGCCGTGATCTCGACGCTTGCTTCAAGCCGTAGCGACTGCGGTTTAACCTTAAGTATACCACCGCCGTAGCAGACTTTTCTCCGCAACCCTGAGGTATGCGCATAAAAAATCGTCTTCATTTAGGTTCGACTGGACAAACGCTTGCTCGGAATCGAAGTTAACACGAATCCAAGCCCCACACAACTCGCAAGCAACGGCACCCAACAAACGAAAACAAGACGACGCGGGCGTCGGTGCCGGTGCCGGCGGAAGCGGAGCCAATGCCTGAGCCTTCAGCTCCTCCTCCTGCTCACCCCCCGTCTCCTCCTTCCGTTTCTCGCGGGCCATCACGGGCTACGTCACTACCGCCGACGCCACCAGCGCCGCAGCCGCCGCCCCGCGAGAGACGGAAGGAGAAGACGGAAGAGGAACAGGAGGAGGAGCCGGAGGCTTGGGCATTGGCTCCGCTTTCGCCGCCATCGGCATCGCCGCCGCCGCAGCCGCAGCCGCAGCCGCAGCCGCAGCCGCAGCCGCAGCCGCAGCCCGACAGGGATAAGCAACATGAGGAGCTGGAGGTACAGGCACTGGCCAGACAGGGCATGTTGGTTACTGGATATGGTAATTCGTGTCTTGGTTTCAAAGTAGAACATGTCTGTTGCGTTTGCAGAAAATGGGAGGATTATATTTTGGTTCTCTCTGATATAGTATAGGGTTTCCCCGGTTTCCACGTAGTAAATGTTCACCAAGAATTTTGACCAAAACAAAGTATGTTGTCCTGCTCGAAATTAAACGCCCCGCCGCTGTGGTCTGTTCGCAAGCGGTCAAAAATAAAACAAGCAGCGGGAGAGAAACGAGAGTACTGAAACGTGCATACCGAACTGGTTTTGATTGCACCAAGCTGCCGAGAGCACGGCACACGAGACCACACAAGCCCTACCCGCTTAGTACAGCGGCGAAATAAATAGTAGAAACACGACGCTGCTGTTCTTGGGCGGTGGCGAGCCCGGTAGCTTCTGAGGTCGCCAGTGGTGCGAAGCGACCTCTCAAAAGCAGCTCTCTTTTGTGCCCCACGCACAGAAAATTCGTTGAGCTCAAAGCCAGCATTTCCATAATCACCGAGCCCGCCGGAACACCCCACACAAGACACGACCAGCCCTATCCGCTTGCTGTGGCGACGGCATGAGTAGTAGGAGCAAGGTGCCGCTGATTTTTAGCGGTTGGGGGCGTGGTACCTGCCGCGTTCGCTTGCGCTGCCTATTGCTGCTGTTGGTGTCGCTGGGACGAAAAACGCAAACGCACAGAGGAACGCCGATCGGGTCACTCGGTGCTGGACACTAAATTGCATTTGTTTCTAAAAGACAAAAAACAAAAACAAAAAAAACCAAGCTCTTTGAAGTAATTCAAATTTTTGGGAATCACAACAAAACAAATTACAAAACAAAAACGCGAAAAACGCGCCGCAATCGCATTTGGTAAACAATTCCAAGCTAAAGGGCAATTCCTTGAATGATTTTGGGCAGGGGAAACCCTCTAATATTTTGGGTTTGTTGAGGATTTTCGGATATTGAGAATCTTTCATATAGGCTGGTTGCTACTGCTGTGCAAATATACTGTATCGTCCCTGTTAATCCAGCTGATGACCGTTTTACAGGGAATACTGGATATTGATTGCCGGGAGATTTCGATTTTTGAATTTGCTTGGATTTCTAGGTATCGTTATTCGAAGAGGTTCTACAGTGAATGATGCCCTTTTACCAGGCGGTGAATAATGGGTTTCGAGGGATTGACATTTTTCCGGCAGGATCTGTTGGTGATTTGCGATTTTGAATTTGAGATTTACGCTTTTGATTCTGGATATTAATTTCCGGATTCCGGAATGGTCTTGAGTCACTGGTACTGCAATAATTTGTAAACTGTTCGCAGGAAGAATGCCGATTGCGCAGAGAGGATATTGATTGTGTATGTATCTGAATGAGTAAATCATATGCCACCGCGCCGTATGGTGTACAGAGCTGGAAGGATGTTGATTGGTGCTTGTAACAAGATACGATTGCGATGGCAGTTTCATTGTATTGTTGAGAGTTGCAGTGATAATTAGTATTCCCTGTGTTATTCGGCCACAGTACGTGAGCTTGCTCTCGCTGCCCTACTTCATGTGTCACTGTGTGCTCTTCTTCATACTGTGCGTGTGAAGGGTGTATAATCGATAACAAGGTTTACGCCAAGGTGCTTCCGAGTCTCTTCTTCTCCTTCTTACTCCACAGTGCAATTGCCCATGCTTTGGGGACAAAGCACGCTTTGGGGACAAAGCAACAGACTCCTACAGGTGTGAATTATATTCAAGTAGATAATTACGGGGATAATCATATGAGAAAACCGGAAAAATCGAAGAAAATTCCGCTATCCTTTTTTTTCGTAGAATCACAAAAAAGGGCACCTGCCAAAATCAGGTATACCTGATCCATTTGAGCCGAAATCAGGTATATACTAAAACCAAGTAAAAAACGCACCCCACGAACGGTGTTTTTCAGGACTATTTGGCGGTGAGAAATAATCAAACATACTTTTGAATTTGCGCCTGAACAGCAGAATGATAGCGAATGTGTGTGTCCTCCAAACTCTTGATAAATGTTGCATGTTATTTTCAGTACGGGTATTGATATCTGTCGTATGCGTTCATTGATTTCGTGATCACGCTCAATCCTACGACGTGTATTTCCGTATTCTTGTACCAGGTACGTATGTATATAGTCGAAAAAAACATCGAGTTAATTTGAGACTGAACTGCTCGCTTTCCGTACTACTACTGCTGTGTCAGCAAGCAGGAGTACGCAATATATTTCGACAGGTCCATTGTGCTGTATGCGCGCGTATGATACGTTCTGTAGTCGTTGTGGCGGGTCGTATGTACGTAGTGTGGTGATGTCTTCGTGTCGGGCGTATAGGAGACAGTGTACGATGACCTCTGATTGGCTCAAAATTTGCCAAAATCAGTTGAAAGCTAAACAAAGTAGACAAATCCAGGTGTACCTGACCATTTCATGAAAATCAGGTACGATGTGAGGCTGGCCAATGAGAGGTGTCCTAGCGTGTGATTTGTACTTGGTTTTAGTGTAGTACCTGTTTTTGGCACCAAAGTGACCAGGTGTACCTGATTTTGGCTAAAGCAAAAAAAAAACGAACAGCCCGGAATGAAGATACGTATCGACACCAAAGGCACTTTGCCCCACCGATCGATATGCGAAGCAGAAGGCCTGCTCGGCAACACAAGCAAATGGAGCCCCCCTCTACCCAATGCCAGCGTCATTTGAGCCCTCGTGGCCGGCACACTGTTCTCCGATCTGCCGGCAAGGCGTGTCTCTCCGAACTGCAAAAAACACAGCGAGTCTGTTGTCCAGATGCGTGCACCAGAGAAACTAATGGGGCTTGAGCCAGCATCTTAACCCAACGAAACCAGGGTTGCCGGGCACCCCACGACCCACGGGGTCATTGCGACGTTGGCCGTTTTCAATTTCGATGCTTGCATCGCTCGCGGGTCAATCTGCTCGTACTTCAGTACGTAGGTGCCGTACTTCTGATTTTTTTCAGGACACAGTAGACTACTCCTACCGTAGATCTGCAGTACGTACGGTCTCCTGCACTACTGTTTTCTTTTCCGTGGAGAAGTTCATGGAAGTTTCCATGGCAGCTTCCGTGGAAGTGATGGAAGCTTCCATGGAAGCAAGGGAAGCTTCCATGAAATCACCCCCGATCCTACTTGGTACACCGTCCCACCCAAAGTGGGCCCATCCCCATTACCAAAACGTGGACCAATTACAAATGGGATATTACAAACCGTGTAGCGCGCAGCGCGGAATCACAATACACCTGTCTAGTGGCCGAAGGCCCTCTTCAAACGGAAAATTCCACGGAAGTTCCCACGGCGATCGAAGCTGGAATTTTCCATGGAAGTTTCCGTGGAAGTGGTGGAAGCTTCCATGGAAACTTCCGACGACTTCCACGAAAACATAATGGTGCATCAGACTCAGTACGTATTTCAGTCCAGTAGGCTACTGTAGGCCTGTAACAACTCAGCACAACAGTAGTAGTACAGTAGATCCATGAACGGAATGCCATGGTAGTCAGCGCTAAGCATGATCGAGCAGCCTGAGTGGTCTATAAGAATCCCCTGGTACCAGCACGCCACAACCAAACAAATATTTCTGTTAGAAACAAAAGTGTACGCTCACGTCGATAACTGTTAATGCGCTCCGGTATGTTCGACGGCCGTTTCTTGAAGACCCTTGCCTTTGCCCCTGTGCCCCTGCCAAGAGAAAGCATTCGCTCTCACCTGAGCTTGTCCCAGATGTCCACTCGCGGCGGCGGTGCCGCGACCACTACCGCCGTCGTCGTTGTTGCTGCTTGCGAAGACCGGCGGTTGACACTTCGTAGAGGGGCGTCACCCCCTGCCTTGCCCTTTCCTCGATCGTCCCAGCTCTTCAGCAAACCCACCGAGCCACCCTCAGTGGACGACCCAGAAGGGGACAGCGGCGGCAGCACCGATGGCGGTGACGACGAGAGCAGCGCAGCACCGCGGCCCTCTGGGGCCCTTCCACCCGCGCCGGCTGCTTCTGCTTCTGCTTCTGCTGCTCCTGCTGCTGCTGCTGCTGCTGCTGCTGCATCGGCTGGTGTCCCATCGCCTACTGTTGCTACTTCTTCTACTGCTGCTGCGTCGGCTAGCGACGAATCGGCTGGAGCTGTTCCCACTTCTGCAGCTGCTGCGCCGTCTGTTGCTGCTGGCGCTGCGCCGCCGGCGACGTCCACCGCACGAGGTGATCCGTCGCTCCCGTGACTTCGCTCGGAACGACTAACCCGCCGGCCAGTCCTTGACACCGCTTCGAACAACCCACTGTCGTCCGAGACTATCTCGCCGCTGGAGTCGATCCCTCCGTCGACGTTTCCATACGGAGGAGGCGGTAGCCGTAGCCGCGGTGGTGGGGGCGGCGGTGGCGGCAACGTTGGCACGAAGCGGATCAGGCCTTCGATGAGCTTACCCAGCGCGCTGTTCAGACACGCCCCCTGTTTTCACCATCGTTGTCGAGCGGTCGAGGTTCGAGGGACGTCGGGAATGCGGTTGCTCAAATGTTGGATATGTAGACAAACCCTTGGCCAGGGGCGACAGAGAGGTCGAAAGCCGCTAACGGCTAGCCGCTACCTGGCCGAGGTACCCATACGTCGTAGAGGTTTTCTACATACTGTCCTATAAAGCGTGTACAGCCCAGCTGAACAGGTGACAACGTACAACAGTATGTAGTACAACGAGGGCAAGCATCGGCGGGGGGCGGGGGGAGGGCGGGGACACCGTGTCGTGCGTGCAAGCCACAAAAAATAGGCCAGATGGCAGTGTGTTCGTTTTTTTTTCGTGTACGAGCTGGTTCCACGAAAAGGCGTAAAATTCCACCTTCGGGAAATAACAAACAGAATACACTGTTTTTTGCAACACTAAAAGATATCTGCACGACCGCAAGAGCAAGAGGAACACATCGGTGAAGCGATTTTTGTCGTGCGAGTTGAAGTTCGCGAGATATGGACATTGTCGTACTACTTGGGGTGGCGCTATTTCACGTAGGGATGATATTCCCATAGTTAAATCAAGACAATTTGAAATCAGGCCATATATCGGTCAGTCCGTCGACATATTCGACACTAGATATGTTGACATGACCGCATCAACAAGAGGAAGACGTTCGTGACACTTGTTTTGATTTGCAAGCCGTGAGGGGCTGTTACAAGAAACGCCTCCCGAAGTACTAGAACAATGTATGGAGCAATTTGGACACCTTAGGGGAATATTTACTCCTCACGGGAATCGTTTTTGCGCTTTGGTTTTCGAGAGTTGTAACATGACAATTTGACACGGTTGTGCGCAACAAAATTACGAAACAACTAGCGACTGGCCTTTTTTGAAAAAAAAAACATGTGCATGAGGAACGGTCAAAGTTGCTAAACAAATCAGAAAATATGGAAAAGTGTACCTAAAGAACGAAAAAAACAAAAACTCAAAAAAAGCCAGTCGTGAGTTTTGTCTTCGTGTTGTGACGCACATCCCTGCCAAGTTTCGTTTTCCAACTCTCAAAAACCAAAGCGCAAAGTTGCGAAGGGGTAAAGCTCTGGCTGTCTCTGGAACCAGCTCGTACTTTTTTTTTCCGTTGTCTCTTTTTCTTCCTCTTTCTCTTCTTCTCTTCATTTCCGTAACTTTTCATATTTCTTCATATATGTATTTGTCTCCATAGAGCCTAAAGCGGCCTCCATGTTTTGGTTGTTTCGGGCCTGTCTTGTATAACTTCGCACATATGTCCTTCTGTTGAATCTACCACGCGCAATTTGTATAAACCCGTGCTCTCGCCCCCCCCCTTCCCCCTTTCCCCTCCTTCCTCCGCCTGCGTGTACGTTATTTTCAACCCACCACCACCATCACCACCCTTCCGAAAGAGATACCGACACTCACGTGAACGAGCGCCACTCCCGTAGCCCCGCCTTCAATGTCCACGTACACCTTCCCCGCGGTCCCATCCTTCCGCACGGAAAACCCGGCGTGGTTCTGCGTCGCCGCGACCAGGCCAGCGGGCCCGCCCCCTCTCAGAAGCGCAACAGACGACTTCCTCCCGAGCCCTTGAACTCCCGTGGAGGCGTTGTTGTCGTTGCTGCTGCTGCTGCCGCTGTCACCGCCGAAGGTGGTGGTGGTGGTGGTGGTAGCGGGTGCTAGCAGGCTCGCTGCGGACGCCTTTGCCAGGGGGTGGTGGCGAGAGGAGCATGAAAGGCGGGAGTAGTCGTAGCTGCGGGTGGCCTCCGTTCCCGCGAGGGCAACTGCAGGGGTTGAGGTTGGGGTTAGGGTTGGGTCGGGTCGAGTCGGGTTGGGTTGGATTGGGTTGGGTTGCTGCAGGGGTTGAGGTTGGGGTTCGGTTCGGTTCGGTTCGGTTCGGTTCGGTTCGGTTCGGTTCGGTTCGGTTCGGTTCGGTTCGGTTCGATTCGGTTCGGTTGGATTGGGTTGGGTTGGGTTGTGCTGGTTTCGGTTGCGTGGAACTTCGTAGGGTTGGTATTTGCTTGGGTTCGGTTCAAGTTCAAGAAAGTAAAACGGGGGCTAGGCAGGCAGGAAGGTAGGCAGGCTGACCAGTGGCATCGAAGCGCAAACGGAAACAACAGCGGAAGCGAAAGCATAAAAAATAACTACTTTAAAATTGATGCAACATGAAACGGAACGGCAACGAATCGAAAACCAAAACCAAACCAAACCAAACCAAACCAAACCAAACGCGGCACCGCACGGCAGCGGGCGACCGTCGGGTTCGCTTGTTCAGCAAGCAAGGGCTACGCACTCATGCAATAGGTGTGGTAACCGACAGCGATATCCCTGTGCCCCGCTCATCTCAGCAGCAACTTCAACGTACCTCTCGAAAACAGCCCCTCCAGGACGATGCTATCAACCGACGCGAAGGACACCGGTAGCCCGTCCAGGTTAAGAACGGTGGACAAAACCACCAGCTTTCCCCAACCCCCCATTGCCTGCCCGTACGTGATAGGCCCTGAAAGAAGTCCATCCAAGAAGAGAAAGCAGGGAGGCGCGCATGCTTCAGCCACAAGGTTTTGAACAAGGCCAAATTACATTTTCTGTTTCTTTGTCTTTTCTTTGCGGTTAACCCTGACATCACCCACGCTGCGCTTTGAAGGAGGGTGAACAAAATTCCAGGTAACAAAAAAATCGTAATATAAAATTCAGGGAACATGCCGAAACCTTTGAGAGCTCGACAATGGGAAACACTTTGCATTCTTCGACGTCGAACTGAAATCCCTTGTGCCGAAATAAAAAATGAAAGGGATGCATACATAGTATCAATACATGAGTTGTTTATGGCTCTGCCGCGATAGCGTCAGGTGCTAAAATGTGCGACGGAGTCATTACCGACGGCACTCTTAGGGTACGGGGTTTGGTTCCGGGTTTGGGTTGGTCGTGGAGTCAGTGAGCGTTTACGACTCGGCCCGGCTTCCACAAAACGATTGACAGCACGTTTTCATTCCGAGAAATTTCCGAGCAATTTCCCTGGCGGTCGGTGTAAGGTTTAGGGTTTAAAGTCAAGTATACTCCCTTCAACCATTGTGTTGAAGCCGGACCAAGGTCTATACTGATCTCGGCGTTAGGGTCGAGGTTGGAGTTGGCGTTGGGGATGGGGTTGGGGTTGGAGTAGGAGGTGGAGTTGAAGTTACGGTTGGGGGTTGGAGATGGGGTTGGAGTTGGAGTTGGAGTTGGAGTTGGGGTTGGGGTTTGGGTTGGAGTTGGGTCTGGGGTTGGGGTTGGGGTTGGAGTTGGAGGTGGGGTTAGGGTTGAGGTTGGGGTTGGAAATTGGGGTTGGAGCTGAGGTTGGGGTTGGGGTTGGAAATCGGGGTTGGGGTTGGGGTTGGGGTTGGAAATTGGGGTTGGGGTTGGGGTTGGGGTTGGGGTTGGGGTTGGGATTCGAGTTGGAGTTGGAGTTTGGTTTAGGGCTGAGGTTGGGGATGGGGTTAGGGTTGGAGTTAGAGTTGGAGTTGGAGTTGGAGTTGGAGCTGGAGTTGGAGTTGGGGTTGGAGTTGGAGTTGGAGTTGGAGTTGGAGTTGGAGTTGGAGTTGGAGTTGGAGTTGTGGTGTTAGGGTTGGAGTTAGGGTTGGGGTTGAGGGTTGGCGTGTGGTGCCTACGGTGACGGAGAGGCCAATACACATTACTGGTATATAGTACACCCCTTAGTACCGACCTGGGTGCTCGTCGAGTTCCCTTACGGCAGCGAGAAGCACCGCCTGCGGCTCCTTTCTCGACAGCTGATGCAAATGAATACGCACGGAGACGATACAAAAAAACACAAACACAAACACAAACACAACAGGGCACAGCATACACACAAAGGGGGCATGAACGCAGGCACATCGAGACGTAAAATTAGACATGACATGCAAGAGAACGCGAATATATAAACATAAGGGAAAAAAAAAACAAATACACACAAAAGCACACGAACGTATTTATACGTAGGCCCATGGGTAAAAACAACAAGCAAGCACAATAAGAGCACCGGAACATAGGCACAAAGGGGGGGGGAAGCACAAGAGCACACAATCTTACAGCATATGGGGGCTAAAANTCGGTTCGGTTCGGTTCGGTTCGGTTCGGTTCGGTTCGGTTCGGTTCGGTTCGGTTCGGTTCGGTTCGGTTCGGTTCGGTTCGGTTCGGTTCGGTTCGGTTCGGTTCGGTTCGGTTCGGTTCGGTTCGGTTCGGTTCGGTTCGGTTCGGTTCGGTTCGGTTCGGTTCGGTTCGGTTCGGTTCGGTTCGGTTCGGTTCGGTTCGGTTCGGTTCGGTTCGGTTCGGTTCGGTTCGGTTCGGTTCGGTTCGGTTCGGTTCGGTTCGGTTCGGTTCGGTTCGGTTCGGTTCGGTTCGGTTCGGTTCGGTTCGGTTCGGTTCGGTTCGGTTCGGTTCGGTTCGGTTCGGTTCGGTTCGGTTCGGTTCGGTTCGGTTCGGTTCGGTTCGGTTCGGTTCGGTTCGGTTCGGTTCGGTTCGGTTCGGTTCGGTTCGGTTCGGTTCGGTTCGGTTCGGTTCGGTTCGGTTCGGTTCGGTTCGGTTCGATTCGGTTCGGTTGGATTGGGTTGGGTTGGGTTGTGCTGGTTTCGGTTGCGTGGAACTTCGTAGGGTTGGTATTTGCTTGGGTTCGGTTCAAGTTCAAGAAAGTAAAACGGGGGCTAGGCAGGCAGGAAGGTAGGCAGGCTGACCAGTGGCATCGAAGCGCAAACGGAAACAACAGCGGAAGCGAAAGCATAAAAAATAACTACTTTAAAATTGATGCAACATGAAACGGAACGGCAACGAATCGAAAACCAAAACCAAACCAAACCAAACCAAACCAAACCAAACGCGGCACCGCACGGCAGCGGGCGACCGTCGGGTTCGCTTGTTCAGCAAGCAAGGGCTACGCACTCATGCAATAGGTGTGGTAACCGACAGCGATATCCCTGTGCCCCGCTCATCTCAGCAGCAACTTCAACGTACCTCTCGAAAACAGCCCCTCCAGGACGATGCTATCAACCGACGCGAAGGACACCGGTAGCCCGTCCAGGTTAAGAACGGTGGACAAAACCACCAGCTTTCCCCAACCCCCCATTGCCTGCCCGTACGTGATAGGCCCTGAAAGAAGTCCATCCAAGCAGAGAAAGCAGGGAGGCGCGCATGCTTCAGCCACAAGGTTTTGAACAAGGCCAAATTACATTTTCTGTTTCTTTGTCTTTTCTTTGCGGTTAACCCTGACATCACCCACGCTGCGCTTTGAAGGAGGGTGAACAAAATTCCAGGTAACAAAAAAATCGTAATATAAAATTCAGGGAACATGCCGAAACCTTTGAGAGCTCGACAATGGGAAACACTTTGCATTCTTCGACGTCGAACTGAAATCCCTTGTGCCGAAATAAAAAATGAAAGGGATGCATACATAGTATCAATACATGAGTTGTTTATGGCTCTGCCGCGATAGCGTCAGGTGCTAAAATGTGCGACGGAGTCATTACCGACGGCACTCTTAGGGTACGGGGTTTGGTTCCGGGTTTGGGTTGGTCGTGGAGTCAGTGAGCGTTTACGACTCGGCCCGGCTTCCACAAAACGATTGACAGCACGTTTTCATTCCGAGAAATTTCCGAGCAATTTCCCTGGCGGTCGGTGTAAGGTTTAGGGTTTAAAGTCAAGTATACTCCCTTCAACCATTGTGTTGAAGCCGGACCAAGGTCTATACTGATCTCGGCGTTAGGGTCGAGGTTGGAGTTGGCGTTGGGGATGGGGTTGGGGTTGGAGTAGGAGGTGGAGTTGAAGTTACGCTTGGGGGTTGGAGATGGGGTTGGAGTTGGAGTTGGAGTTGGAGTTGGGGTTGGGGTTTGGGTTGGAGTTGGGTCTGGGGTTGGGGTTGGGGTTGGAGTTGGAGGTGGGGTTAGGGTTGAGGTTGGGGTTGGAAATTGGGGTTGGAGCTGAGGTTGGGGTTGGGGTTGGAGTTGGAGTTGGAGTTGGAGTTGGAGTTGGGGTTGGAGTTGGAGTTGGAGTTGGAGTTGGAGTTGGAGTTGGAGTTGGAGTTGGAGTTGTGGTGTTAGGGTTGGAGTTAGGGTTGGGGTTGAGGGTTGGCGTGTGGTGCCTACGGTGACGGAGAGGCCAATACACATTACTGGTATATAGTACACCCCTTAGTACCGACCTGGGTGCTCGTCGAGTTCCCTTACGGCAGCGAGAAGCACCGCCTGCGGCTCCTTTCTCGACAGCTGATGCAAATGAATACGCACGGAGACGATACAAAAAAACACAAACACAAACACAAACACAACAGGGCACAGCATACACACAAAGGGGGCATGAACGCAGGCACATCGAGACGTAAAATTAGACATGACATGCAAGAGAACGCGAATATATAAACATAAGGGAAAAAAAAAACAAATACACACAAAAGCACACGAACGTATTTATACGTAGGCCCATGGGTAAAAACAACAAGCAAGCACAATAAGAGCACCGGAACATAGGCACAAAGGGGGGGGGAAGCACAAGAGCACACAATCTTACAGCATATGGGGGCTAAAACAGTATGTGAGCAAAGCTAAACGCCAACAAAGGCACATGGGTTTTTAAGGTAAACAGCAAGAACGTACAAGAGCGCACGACCAGAGGCATATCCCAAGGAGCTGGGTGAAACATAAAGGCACCAGGTAAGAAACAAAGCAGCATCTATCTCCGCGCGTGGAGGCCGACGGCAAAGCCCTGTCGCCTGGACCAAGTTAAACTTGTCAACCTTTGCCGCACTCAGGTGCAACGACCAGACAATCGTCGACAGTAGGCCGTTGTGATCTGCAGTACGAGTAACAACATGGTACTACGAGCGCATCGTACAACTTTTTGCACTGCTGTAGCTCGGTAAACTAACTTTATCGGCATGTGTTTCCTTAACATCTCTCTCTAAAAGTTCCAAGAAAGACCAACTCACTCAATTCCAACATTGAGTATAATGCACATACATACCAGTGTTCGTAAATGTACAGACTGTTTGGGTATTGGCGTGAATCATCACGCAGTAGTTCGTTAATTTGCGGACCGAGCGGTAGCGGATGATCCACAAGAAGCGGCGGCCGAAAGCCTTACGGGAAATATATCTAGGTTATATTTTTCCAACTCACACCAATTCGAACGATTCAGCACAACCATCAACAAACAGTAGACAGAAGTCGGGGGACCCCTCGTTTCTGCTGGTTCATCGATCGACAAATATTTTTTCGATCGCGGCACGCGGCAGGAATGTCCCAAGAGGGGCAAGAAAAACGCGTCTCGTGAACGTGCATAGCCTCGCGTAGTTTGCTGAAACAGGGGGGGGGGGGAATCAAACAAACAAAAAACAGCAAATTTAGCCACCGACAAGAAAAGCAAGGAAAGAGGCATCATCCGGTCAGGACGACCAAGAAAACACAATACAACAACAACAACAAAACGGTACGCCCCTCGCCGTTTGCAGCCGAGACCACCGCTGTCCACCCCCCTCCCCGCTCCCCCGCCCGCCCGCCTGTCACACGCGCGCATACACCACCGTTCCGCACGCTGGAACTGACCTCAAACGTGACCTCGCCAAGGTAGAGCACGGCCACCGGGTCCACCGACACCACCACCGCTGCCGCCGCCGCCGCTGCCGCCCCATCGTCGTCGTTGATTCCGACGCTGCCGACACTATTATAGTCACCCGATCCGCCGCTGCTGCCACCGTCGTCGCCGCCGCCACCGCCACCGCCACCATCGCTGCCACCATCGCCGCGGCCATCCCCGTCACCCCCGTCGCTACCGCTGCCGCCGCCGCCGCCTCCGCCACCTTCGCTCCCGCTTCCGCTTCCGCTGCTGCCGCCGCCGCTGCCGCCGCTGCTGCTGCTGCTGCCGCCACCCAGCCCCAAAAACGCGGACAGGCTAGCGCCGCTCTGACGAAGGCCTCTCATGATCGCCTTGGGGTGCAGCGGCATGGTCCCACTAAAGCCACCGCTACCGCCGACACCACTACCACTACCGCCGCCGCCTCCACCAAAGCCGCTGCTTCCACTGCGGCTGATCCGAGCGGGCGACGACCTTGGGGAGGCCAATCCGGGGTGGGTGGCCCTGAACTTCACTGCTCCCTGTCGCTGGAGTCGCGGTGCCGCCGGCACTACTGCTGCCTCCTCCTCCTGCTGCTGCCGAGAAGCCGCTGGATGACAAGCCGTTGGTGGAGGAGGAGGAGGAGGAGGCGTTGGTGCTGGAGGGAAGCGAGGCGGATGCGGGTGCCGGTGTGCGGGTGGCTCGCCCTCTATCTGCAGGGTAACCCCGCTAAGATGGACTGAGGTGGCGCAAGAGTCCGCTGGCGGAGAGGGGGACAGCTCGTCTGGCCATGAAACGACGATGGCGGCGACATGGGGAAGCGAGGGGGGGGAGGAGGGGGCATATCAGAACGTCAGCTGGAAAAAGAATATTTTTTTTTCACGAAATACAATAGTGTGTATGTCAATCAAACAGTTATTTTCCCTGCTGTTCGATAGCCTGGAACCCCCTCCCCCGTCATCCCTAGACACAGAATAGGAAGCACAACCCCGATACTTAGTCGTCCCGGACCAAAAGGAACAATGGACACCAACCCATGACATATACACCTGTAGCCCTGCGTACCAAGTACATTAACGCTGCGTGTTGATCGCGAACAAATTTTGTTGGCCAGTACCTACATTACACCTGTGAAACTGGTTTTCAGGGCCCATTTCTCCAATGAGTTGTAAAACGGATAATTCTATTGAGCTACCAACAAAACAGGCAACATATTGAACGGAATTCCCCCGGTAGAGGCGTAGTGGTCATACCAATGCCAATACGAATACTTTGGCTTTAAGAAAATGTTCAGGTGCGTAAAAAAACGTGATTCAGTGTAAATTCGTCACACCGCGCACACGTTATGGTTCAAGGCACAACATTAACATTACTACTGTAGCATACAAACGCACGCGCCCCCCCCCAGCGTCGAAAACCCCCAACCATCTCACCCACAGCCGCCTGGATGCCCTTCCACTGCAGGAGCGCCGCGACCTGCAAGTTCCCGACCTCGTACCTCGGCGGCAGCGCGATTGCAGTCCGCCCCGCGCTTATCTCGATACCCATCTGTGACCACGGACGGCGCACCTCTGCACTGGCGCCAGCGCCAAGGCCATGTCGAGCAGCAGGACCAGCAGGACCAGCACCGACAGGAGAAGGAGGAGGCTGACGCGGTCGAAGGATGACGCCGCCTGTACCTCTGGCTCCGCCGTGCTCGTAGTCGTAACCAACCGTGTAACCCTCACCACCGCCACCACGGCCACCGCCTTGGACGCCGACGCCGCCGGACCGATCGACCCGTACACCACCGGGGGCGATGCCGTCACCGCCACCTCCGCTTCGGCTAGCCTCCGCGGGTGATCGCATGGACCATTCCAGGCTCCGCCGGTACCGGAAAGACTCCATCAAGACGATGCTCGTCATGAGAACAACGGTTTCTTCGTCACCCACCGTGTCCTTACCGCCTGAGTCGCCGCCGCCGTTCACCTCGCCCGGCGTCTTTCGCACAGCTCTTTCCCCTGACCCCTCGCCCTTATCCCTTCCCCCCCCCGTTCCTTCCTCCCCCTTCCCGCCCTCCTTCCCGCTGTTCTCTCCGGTGTCATCGAAAGTCCTTGTTCGCATCGTCGACGCAGTCTCCGGTCCCGCGATTCCTTCCTTTCGGTTCATCTCTGGCGTGTCATCGTGGGTTCTTCGTGTGGACACGTCTGAGCCCCCCTGCCTTCCCTCCTTCTTTCCGGTGTCACAGTAAGTTCTTCTCCGCGTGGACACAGGCCCCACTTCCGCGATGGCGTTTCCCGATGGGGGGTGAAAAAGGTGAAAATAGTCCTTAACGTTGCCGCTCCCACGCGCTGCCGCCGCCGCCACCGCCGCTGCCGCCGCCGCCGCATCCATACCAACCTCTTGGGGCCACGTCTCGCGCCGTCCGTGATCACCGACGGCCGCTGTCGGTGCCGCTATCGACGGCGACAGCGCGGTGGAAGACGCCAGCTCTTCCGCGCTTTGGGCCCTACTGCGCGGCTTCCTCCCACCCTCGGGAAAGTGGCGACGAGCTCCCGCAATATGAATGACAGGAGCGGTGGTGGCTACCGTGGCGGCGGTTGTGATGGCGGCTGTGTTGGCGGGATGCTGAAACGAGGGCACGAGAACTTCAAGTAGGTCCGACTCTACCGCCATGTCGACGTCGTACCGCTTCTGTGGCTGCTGCTCGCCGTGCTCCCTCGTTTGGGCTGGCGCCTCCGCCTGCGCTTGCACTCGCTCTGGTGCGGCCTCCTGCACGCAAGGGGTTGGCGGCGGGTGCGCGGATGAGGGTGGCCCCGAGGGCCGAGTCTGGTTGCCGCCCCTAACACCACCGCCGTCGCCGCTGGCGGTGCCGCCGATCTCCTCCACTATCGAGGGCTGCCAGGTGTCACCACCAGGCAGGCACGCCAAGCTCTTCTTCATGCAAACCTTGAAGTTGGAGAGGCGCACGTCCGTCCTCAGCGCGCACCAAGGTGGGAGCGGCAGAGGCGGCGGCGTAGGGGGGGGGGGCGCTTCCAAGCCGTGGCGGTCGCCACCGCGGCTGTTGCGGCGGCGGCGGTGGCGGCGGTGGCGGTTTTGGCCGCGGCGGACTCTGCGTTCTTCTTCGTCTGGGGTATCGGGCTCGCGAGCCGGGGGGGGGGGTGGACACGATGCCAGCTTGCCATCCGTCACCTCCGACAACGCACATCGGAGGTTCCCCTTGCGAAGGAGGATGCGCCGTGTGAACTCCAGCGGGGGCGGGGGCAGCGGCAGTCCCATCAGGTGGTCGATGGTGGGAACGAGCCGCTTGGACAGGAGTACGAGTCTGTTGGGGGTGTACAGCACAAGGCAGACGTTTTCGGGGAAAAGGACATGTGGAGTTAGGCCTGTAGGTCGGGAGGTTGGGAGGTAGATGAGTCGATGGGTAGGTACGTCGGTAGATAGGCCTGTCGGTGTATGTGAGACGGCCCGGGCGTCCCGAAGAAAAACAAAGTTATACGGGTATATCGTACAAGTAGCGGGTTTTTACTTAACGAAAGAAAAACGACATGTGTCGACGCGTGGTCAACAACAAACTTAACTGCCTTCAAGGTGCTCAACACGGGTATCTGAAAACGGTTGCGTATCAACTATGAAATACCAACATTTCACATTCACAATCGCCTCTCACCCGCAGTGCACCGACCCGGACCACTCAATATCCGTCCGGCCAATCACAACTTCCTCCGCCTTGATCCCTCTACCGCCGACCGCGACGACCGATGTCGATGCTGGTGACGATGGCGCCGACTCCCCTCCTCCCTCTTCGGTTACCGGAGGCGTCGACAAGCGTTCCTCGGTTAAAGGGGCTTCTTCCGACCCGGCCACGGCTACCGCCTCCGCCGCACCCGCTCGAGTGTTGGTGTTGTTACTGCTGCTGTTGCCGCTGCCGCGGCGGCGGCGGCGCAGCGATGGTGGGGGCAACAGGTTTTCGTGGTTTTCGACGTCCGCAACGTCTGGCAGAAGGATGGGGATAGCTGCCGTAGTTGTCGTTGTTGGCTGAGCACCGGAAAGGCGGACCTTGTTGTTCGAGTCAGAGAGGGGGGGGGTAGGGGGGAAGGAGTGGGAGAAGGGCGGGGGGGGGGGCGTACTCATTTGTTGCTTGCCTTAGTCATTTGACCATGTGACCACGGCGCATCCCTTTCGAGACAAGGGTCTGCTTCTACTGCTTCTACTTCTACTACTGCGGGGGGGGGGTCAGGTGGAAGGGAGAAGAGAGGGGGTGGAGGTGGGATTGGGAGATTTTTTTCATCGCCCGTTACGTAATGTACGTTGCCAACGATGAAGAAACGAACACAAGAAGGAACAATGATAACACCTGGGGACGAAAAATGATGTCTGCTACAGCATCCATCGACCACGCCAAGCAACGCGGGCAGCTGGGTTACGGGAGGGATAGCAATAAGTTACCTTTCGACATGCTGCTGCCCGATCGCACCAGACCGTTGATATTGCTAATGTACTTGTATAGAATGTTTCGATGTCGATATATCATTTTTTCGATACAACGTAATCGGACGATTTTTGCCCTCAATCTCCACGAGCATCCCCGAATAACTTACGCTGATTCAAAATGAAGAATGTTTCGATGTATATACGAAGTATAAGTATGTATCGACTAATAAAATCGTACCAGGTACGGTCTGGTACGAGCTAGACGTCCTAACGTTTGTCAGCCACGAATGCTGCCGCTTGCAATATCTACCCGAATGTCACATAGTTTGGTATCAAACTGGCCGCCGTGAACAGCGGAAGATGGTGGCATAGCCAGATATTTTTCCGAGGCCCTAGCGCTGGCGCAAGTGGCAAAAACGAGTCCCTGCCAACCACGGGCCTTCACAAAGGCCAGCAACAGTAAGGGGTTTCCCTAGGCAAAACTGTTTTTTTTTCTCAATTTTTGTTTCGGAACGAGAAGATTTCAGGCACTCCAAGGCGTATCTCTTAAAACAAATCGCGCAAAAAAATCGAAGAATACACTGCTTAGGATCAATCTCAAGTCGTGTTTAACGCCAAAAACTTGATTTATAACGGAAACTAAGTAATTTCGAGGCAACGACGTACAATTCGCAATTTTTCAGCACAAAAGCCCAAATTTCCACGCCATGTTCTGGGAGCAGATCCTGAATTTTTGCACACGTGTTCTGGGAGCCCCTGGCGGTCCGTTGACGAAGGGTGTGTTTTGTTTTGTTCACGGGGCATTTGGGCTGCCTTGAGGCCCAAAAAAAGCAAAAACAAAACAAATAAACGACCAAAATGTCTGACGATTAAAAAACAAAACACACACCGTCCGGTAACGGACCGACAAGGGGTCATACATAGAACACGCGTGCCAAAATATATAAAGATCTGCTTCCCAAGAACGGCGTGAACTTCCACCTCTTATTTGTTTTTGCTGGATACACCTCGAACCAGCCAGCATCGCTTTTGCTTTTCGTTACACGTCTCAATACCTGAACGAACGACAAGCCCTTCAGGTCCAAAATGGGCTTGCTGAACCCGTCTCCCACGCTCTCGACGCCCGACACCTTCTCGAAAGGATGGGGGGTTGGGAGGGGGGGGGGGGGGGG
>MEHQ01001657.1:80683-110666 GCA_008828725.1 Saccharina japonica
GGGGGGGGGGTTGTTGAGGGTTGGGGGGAAGGAGGGGCGGGGGGGGACTGGGAGGAAAAAACACCGTCGAAACATTATACTTCGTCTTCGTACTTATAGAATATCAACGAATCCAACTGCACAGGCTGCACACAAAATTTTGTGTGTTTGATCTGTTTTTGATCCTACTCCGTCTATACAAAAACGAGTCGACAGACAGAAGGCGGGGGGGGGGGAGGCTGACCGTTGCCCCCCCCCCCCGCCCTCTCACCCGGGGTGGTGATTGGTACCATGTACCTGGTACGAAATAAGAGGGCAGGAGAAAACATGCCACAATGTTCTAGAAACCTCTGGTACCAGGTATATAGCAACCGCGCAAAAGTCGCAGTTAGCACACCGTAATTTGAGCAGCACACCTGAAGTACGAGTGTCTTACAAGTTTTCAGTACATATACGTAATAATTAAATGCAACAGAAGACGAAGGGGGCTAACTGACACTGATAGTAAGCAGTGGCCCAACCAGAGTTGTTGCTTTCGCAGCAAGCGATACGCTCGGGGCTACGTACTGCGATCAAAAACAACGAAAAAAACAAACTAACAAACGAACGAACGAACAAACAACAAATATTAAAAGTCAAAAGCCAAAAGCAATAACAAAAACAACAACGTAAAACAAAGCGAAACACAACCAACAACCAACCAACCAACCAACCAATCAACGAATCAATCAACCCCTCAACCAACCAACTATCTCCCCAACCAACCCAATCGAAGCAAACAAACCACATCAACCGACCCAATCGAAGCAACCAATCAACAACCCAATAAACGAACCAACTACCTAACCAACCAATAAACGAGCCAAGCAAACCAACCAATGAATCAACCAACCAACCGACCATTCAGCCGACCGACCAACCAACCATCCGACCGACCAAGCCACTCAACCAACCGAGCCAAACGAACCAAGCGGAACCAACCCAATACCAACCAATTAACCAACCAATTAAACCCCAATCCCAACCGAAACCAAACCACACAAACCCATCCCAAAGCTACCTACCAACCAACCCCTCTACTCCTCCTCCTCCTCCTCCTCCCCCTGCTACTGCTATTGCTTGCGCCGACACACCTGTCTGCAAGAGAAAGCCATCCCAGCCCTGGAGGTGTCCCCGAGGACCCCCTTCTCCACCAGCTTCTGCGCTTTCAGCCCGCGGAGTTCCAAGCGGAGGCGGTGCGACGTGTCTTCGTCTCCTTGTCCCTCCCCATCGACAACCAGAGCCCCTCCTCGCCCCTCGCCAGCACTAACCGCACCACCCTCATCGAAAATTGGCGAAGAAGAGTCGAAGGATGCCTCCACCGCGTCGAGTCCCGAGCTCGGACCCACGGCCTCCGTGAAGCAGGAGCGTGGGAGCCCGTCGACGAGGGTCACGCTGGCGCGAGCGCACTGAAAAAGGGTGCAAGGAGTGATTTTAAAAAAAATAGGGGGGGGGGGCGCAACGCACCCGAAACCTAAACGCGGCGCTTTTTGTTTTGTTTTTCAGCTTGTGTCGCAGGATGTATATAGCGGTGGTTTTTAGGGAAGGGTCAAGGGGTGGGGGATGAGGGGGGGGGTGTACTTCATTTTCATGCATGGTCGTAGTCGTATGACCATAGACCCTCGCATACATACAATACCGGGACGGAGCACCTTGGGTTTTCACCAACCAGGCAGGCATTGCTTGCACGGGGGGGGGGGGGGGGGGGGGGGGGGCGTCTAGGGCGGGAGGGTGGGTGGCGGTGGAGCTGAGTCGCGGTGGGATGGGTTTGCGACAGGTAGCGAGAGGGCGGAGGGGGGTGCGGGGGTGGGGGGGGGAGGGGGGGGGCTGTTTTTTTCTCGGGACGGGGTGTGCTCGTTTGTTGCTTGCGTTAGTCATTGTTCATTGGCCACGCATCCCTTTCGAGGCATACCATTGGAAGGGGGGTTGGGAAGGGGGGAGAGGTTGGTGGGTGAGAGGGGGAGGGGACAGGGGTTACCAAGCGCAAACATTCCTTCCTGAAAGCCATGGGATCCGGGGACTACGTATGGGGAAGAAACGCGCAGCTGTTCCTTCTTGCAAGCGTACAATTCCATTTTCGTTCTACAATTAAGTGTATACCTACGTAGCCCATGTCAAACTTAAGGGAGTGTTGAAGAAAAAACCCTGATTTTGTTGGGGTGGGGTATTGAGTATTGAGATCCAACGAGTACGTCCTCAAAAACTGTAAGTACCCACCCCCTCCTGTATAAGGATCACACCCTGGGCTGGGTGGTTGGTCGATATTTTACCCGTTAGCTTAGCTCAGTAGGTATCACCTTAACATTTATTCGACGTAATGCACTTTTATTTTATACAAACGCTTGCGCGTGCGTCCCTAGGAGCGTGTTCCCTCGGTTCCCCAGGTATTGCAACGAAGACGTCAGGCTCAAGTACGGCTGTATACGGTACCGTTCCGTCCCAAACCATTCCGCCCTTCAGCGGGGGTAGGAATCATAAGGAAAACCCTGGGAGGGGAAAGCGATCGATATTATACACGGTAGCTCAGTAGGTAACACCTTCTTCGCAACGGCAGGCTAAACTCGCAACCATTGTCATATCACAATGAAGGCTGATCGCGGAAGAGAATGGAAAGAGAATAGGCAAAAGCCCCGGTTCCGAAACATGAAAACACGCGATAGACAAACACTAAAGAACATAGCTGGTACGATATACTTCGAAGTAGAGGGTTCACCAGTTAGCAATGGACAAAAAACAAAAGGGAATAGATAATCACCTAAACTCGACAACAAACAAACACAAAACAAGCAAAACGAACACAAACGAACAAAGAAGAACAAAAAAGCGAAGACGCATGAACGTGCGTGGATGGACAAAACAAAATGAACAATAATGAAACAATTGCCCGAGCACGCAAGCACGCTTACCTCGAAGTGCATGTTCATGTCTCGCACCGCCCTGACCGTATCAGGGTGAGGCCGGCCCAAGGAGCGGAAGACCTTGACGCAGGGAGCGGGGGCGCGGTCCTTGCCGTGCGCAGAATGCTCCTGTTGTGGCGTTTTCGTTTTCGTTTTCGTTTTCGTCAACGTTTTTGCGTTTTTGTGTTGTTTGGATTTATGTTACTTTTTGGTTTTCGTATTTTTTTGTTTGTGTGTTTCGAGGGCACAGCAGTCAGCTGGCATACGGGAGGGGGCGGGAGGGGCGTGCTCATTTGTTGCTGGCCTTAGCAATGTGACCATTGACCACGCATCCCTTTCGAAGTGGAGCACCGTTCCTGCTCCTAATAGAGACACCTCCAACATTTGGGCGCTGATCACGTTGTTATATATTCCAAAGAAACGTTTTGCTAATCCTATCCCCTTCCTGTTTCGCCTTCTTTGGCCGCCATCTATCTCCTAAGATAGCGATTATTTTTTCGCTACTAACTAGTGTACCAAACTTCTCCATGTCACATTAGTCTATTTTCGTCGTTTCCTCTTCTAACACATCCCGTTCCTCCTTGTACATTTCGCATTCTCCCGCTATATATGTGAAGTCTACTCTCTATTGTTTCGCCACAGGGGAACATCTGTGCATCTGATTCCTCCTCCTGCCGGCTACAGATATACCTCCTTCTTCCGTCTGGCAGGTCCAGGTCCCCTACACGAAATCGCAGTTTCAGCGTTTTTGCGAAGTCCATTGAGCCGTGCAAATACGTCTTGGGAAGCGGTGAGAATAGCCTGGCTGGTACGTACTGTAGTAGCAGTAGTATTACAGTAGTTATGTTTTAATAGTAGCAGTAGTAGTACGGGGGACCATAGTAAATAGAACCTACGGTAAACACTAAAACCTAGATGTTTTCATGTTTTTACTATTAATATGTGGTCCTATTTACTATAATCCCCCGTAAAAGTAGTAGTAATAGTAGTAGTAGTAGTAGTAGTAGTAGTAGTAGCAGCAGCAGTAGGAGCAGTAGGAGCAGTAGGAGTAGTAGCAGTAGTAGTAGTAGTAGTAGTAGTAGTAGTAGTAGTAGTAGTAGTAGTAGTAGTAGTAGTAGTAGTAGTAGTAGTAGTAGTAGTAGTAGTAGTAGTAGTAGTAGAAGTAGTAGTAGTAGTATTAGTATTAGTAGTAGTAGTAGTAGTAGTAGTAGTAGTAGTAGTAGTAGTAGTAGTAGTAGTAGTAGTAGTAGTATTTTAGTAGTAGTAGTATTAATAGTAGTAGTAGTAGTAGTAGTACTGTAGTAGTAGTACAGTAAAAAATGTGCTTCCTTGATTTTTCTTACCTGCTCCACCCGGACACGGTCCGGCTCGATCTCAAACCAACCGCTGCGCCGAGAGACTCCCCCTCTAGGCTACCTCCCGTACAAGCAGCATCTTCTGCACGTCCGTCGTTTGCAAGGCCTCCTCCACGGAAACCCTCACGGAATCGAAGGACGCACACATCCGGGGTTTAGGGACGAATGCCCCCGCCTGAGAGATGCCTCCTTTTGAGTGTCATGTTGTTATGTTGTTGGTGTTATTGCCGTGCAGATCGATGGTCAGGGAGGGGGGATAGAGGGAGGGAGGGCACGGGGGGGGGGGGGGGGGGGTAGAGAGAGAGAAGCGGGGAGGGAAGGAGGGACGGATGACAACCAAATACATTTTCGATCAACCGTTTGAACTCACACGTGACGTAAGTAACAAAACGAAAAACAAAATAGGGGGAAAAAAACAAGATGAAGAAAAAACGAACGACAAAACACAACCAAATAGAAAAATCAATGTGTGAACCAAACGCAAGCCCATACTCTCTCACCGCCAATGAGCTTCTCTGTCCGCCCGGCCTTCTCCGCCATGTCCTCCGCCTCCCACTGCCCTCGGAGGTTCAGCCACCCCGCCAGGCCGGCATCGACACTGCCGGCGACGGACCCCACCGCGACCGCCACCTCGGGCACCTTAGCATTGAAAACAGCAAACTCCGCTTGAGCGCACGGTCGCGCAAGCGGCGGCGGCGGCGGCGACAGCCGTGACGGTGGCGGCGGCGGCAACCCCTGACTGACAACACGCCTCCTCCTTGAGGGACTCCTTGAAGAACTCCTTGAGGGGGGCGCGCCGCCGCCGTCCGAGTCGGGAGACCGGGGGGGGGTAGCTCCGACGTCGTCGTCGTCGCCGCCGTCTCTGCTGAGAAGGTTGCCGCTGCTGCTTTGCGGTACGTCTCCTTGTTCGGTCGTGATGCGTCCGCGGTATGTCCCCGCCGCCGTTGGAGAAAGTGATGAGGACGACGCTTGCTCCGGTGCTGGCTGCCCTGCCGGTTGCTGCTGCTGCTGGTTCTCCGGCTGGGCCTCCTCCTGCTGCTGCTGCTGCTGCTGCTGCTGCTGGTCCTCCTGCTGCATCTGCTGCTGGTCCTCCTGCTGCATCTGCTGCCGGTCCTCCTGCTGCATCTGCCGCTGGTTCTCCTGCTGCTGCCGCTGCTCTTTCTTCTGCTGCTGCTGCTTCTGCTGCTGGTTCTCCCGCCCCTGCTGTTGCTGCTGCTGCTCCAGCTGCTCCCCCTGTTGCCGCTGCACGATGATGGTCGGAGAAGCGGATATCCCACGAAGGACGACCGAGTACGTCGCTTCCTTCTTCCCCGCTGCACCTGCCCCCGGCCCCACCTCTCTCGCCCTAGCCCTCACCTCGCCCGCCCCAACCCCCTCCCCTTCCGCGGCCGCCGCCGCCGCCGCCGCTACCGTAGGGTGACACGCGATCCGAACCTCGCCAATACGCGCTGAAGCCGTCGCGCCCGTCGGGGCCAACCCGGTTGCGCCGTCCCCGCGCATCTCGGCTTTGGAAGACCTCATGAAGCCCTTCTTGATCCTAGCGGACAGGGAGAACTTGCCGGCGGTCGGGACGGTCGCGTCAGCATCGTCGTCGGCGGCGGTAAGCGTCGCCCAAGTCACGGTCGCGGCGTTTCCACACCCCCCTCCTTCCGCGCAGTCATCCGAGTCACCACCCGAGGGGGTGACGCCCTTCGCACTTTTTTCTGCTGACGGTGACATCCTCGGTGTGGCGCTAACACCGCCACCGCCGCCGCCGCGGTCATCGCTGCTGGCGCTTCGGTCACCACCGCTGGAGATCTGGAGAACGCCCAACCCAGCGGAACCGCTCCCGTTGGTACCAGAGTCGGTTCCGGTCCCCCCTCCTCCCACGTCGTCTCTGCAGGCCAAGGAGAAAGCGCCGACGGACAGCACCGCCGACTCCGGCACGAACCTCTGGTCCACGGCGGCCGAAATCGCTTGAGGCGTCGCCTGGGTCGGCGGCGGCGCTTTGCTCGACACCGTCGGCGCTTCCGCCTCCGGTTGCTGCTGCTGCTGCGGCAACGCTCCCGGCGCCTCTTCCCCCTGCTGGGGTGGTGGGTCCAGCGTCTCGCCCGCCGGGGAGGAGGAGGAGGAGGGTGTTTCCGCGTCGTCGGGAGGCGGCGGCGGCGGCGGCGGTAGCGATATCGCAAGGAGATCTCGGACTCCGGCGTCTTTCGCACGTCTGGCGATTGCCCGGGCTTCCTCAAACCACGAGAGGTCTCCAGAGGCGTCGATGGTTGAGAGGGACAGGTTCAGGGAACATACTCCCTGGAGTTGTCGTGGCCTGCACGCGCGCGGGGAGGCGGCGGGGGGGGGGGGGGGGGGGGGGGTACTCATGTTGTGCACGGCCGTAGTCATATGACCATAGACCCTCGCATCCCTACAATGCCGGGACGGAGCGCGTTGGGTTTTCACCAACCAGGCAGACATTGCTTGCACCAAGCGCGAAGCGCCGTGAGGTATTGGGCGAGTCGCATGGAGGGTGAGCTGCATCCTGCTAAGAACCGCCTCTGAGGCGGACTTGCATATGGACGACAGCTTCAATGAGTTAATTTAATTTCTGCGGGGGGGGGGGTTGGTGAGACCTATGATAGGTATGTATGTGAAATGCGGGCAGTGGGGAGGATAATTGGTACTGATAAGTTAGTGAGAATAAGGACGCATGGGAAAATATTCAAGTTGTACAAGGAATAGGGGACACAATACATTAGTCCAAGTGGGACACCACGGTCAAAACGATGACATCATCATCATCATCATCATCATCATCAGTAACAATAACAACAACATCAACGTTCTGTTTTACAGAAACAGATAACTAGACAAGAAATATGAGACAAGTAGCACGTAAGAAAAAACCGACAAACAGGAGAACGGTAAATTAGTATCGGAAGAAGGTTAAACGCTAATGACACAAGTGAAACATTTCATGGGCACGACAGTAGGCAGGTGAGAGAAAGTCAAAGTAAAACACGAAAGCTACTAAGTAAACGGAAATTTCAACCTTTGTTTTCCTTGTACTTGACACGAGGTACGTACCCGTTTTGGGTGTTGTTCTTCCCACTGGCTACGTATGTGCGATGAGTGATCGAGATTTCGAAGGGCACGTTTAAAAAAAAGTAACTAGCTGACCTGGTTCAAGTAGTACCATGGTGTTACATGATCTGTCATGATCGATGAAAGACGTGGGGTGGAGCCTGGATGCGGCTTAGGAGGCAAGTACCTAATGTATACAGATTAATATGACACACACCAGGTGTGTGTGTTTCTCGTACAGTAGGTAATAGAAAGAGGAGACGAGGAAGAAGAGAAGAGCAGATCGATCTTTTGCTGGAGGGGGGCAGAGAAAGTCAATGTAAACCATGTGTATACCGGTATGCGGTATGTCAAGCCCACGTTCTTGTTACGAGGACATCTTTGGGAGCATTGGCTGATCGAGATATTGAGCTGGACAAATCAGCGGGGGAAAACTCACAACAACACATATTACACGAAAAAGTAAGTCTAATAACAGCGCAAAAACAATACCATGGTGTTCCCCGATCTGGCAGTAATTAGTAAGGATAACGACACAAGGAAAACAAGAGGTGCGTTCCAGACGGGCAGGGAGTACCTGGTACCTGGTACCGGGTATGCTACAAAGAGGTTTTTCGTGGTGCGAGTTTTCAAGAAGCACAAAAGGGTTGGGGCGAGAGGCACTATTATGGGGCACCATAGTAACCAGGACCCATTCCCGTACACTAAAACCTATGTACTCCAGTATTTTTCCTAAGCATATTTGGTCCTGATAACTACCGTATGCCCGCCCGTAATAGTGCTTAGGACTTGGCCTATTCCTCGACAAAAAGGTTGACATAGCCCACAACAAATCCTCATTGCTACATCTTCATTCCGAGAAGTTTTCCAGGCGTTCGGGTTTAGCTAGTATAGGGTTACTGCTGTAGTGCTTAACCTATACCCTGGTATAGTGCCGAGAAAATATTTTACACAAATTCCAAGTAGATTTCCCCCAAACGACGTGGGCGAGGTGCTGAAGCTGTAAAAATCTCATACGTACTGGTACGAAGTTTTTCAACCATTTTGAAAGAGTTGGCCTCATCAAGGCCATTGAAACACTATTGCGACAAGTTGGTCAGGCGTGACTCTGATCAATGTCAGGTGTGAGTTTGATTTTGTTTTTAAATGTCAGGTGTGAGTTTTTTTTTTAAAATGGGCTTAGTTGGTACGCCGCTTCGCAGGCTGCGCTTGATACGTCGACCGTATATACATACATGTATCGGAAAATAATACTCAGATGGTTCTGCTGCGCTATCTTTGTCTGAAGTCTGAAGGCAGGTTGTAATACGTGCCAGCGCTTTTCACGGGTCCGAACTTCTTTTGCTACTCGGACATTCCTACGGTTCAGCTCTGAGATTTTCAAGTTATTCTACGGTTCGGTTAGTCTCGGCTCAATTCGGTTCGATTCGGTTCGGTTATATGTATGATCATTTAGAAACCTTACGGACCTGTTCGATTCGGGCCTTTGGATTAAACATCCTACGATACATTTCGATTCGGTTCGGTTCGATTCGGTTTTACGCTTTCCATTATTCGTGCAGCCTGTTCGGTTCGGAAACGTCGCCTCGGCATTCGGATCGGATCGGTTCCAGATCTTGTGAGATTGCGGTTCTTCTACGGTCAGTTCTTCAAGAGCCGTAGAGTAGTAGTCTGAAGGTTAGGAGTTATTTTTATTTTCTTTTGTTTTTGGCACGTTTGTGACGAATCATAGTCCTTCGTACGAATTTTCGGCGCGTATGCAACGAACCATCCTCTTTTGTTATTACACGATGTTTAAGAAGATGAAGACTTTCGTAAAAAACGTATGCAGAACCTCGGCTTCTTTCCATGGTTTCATAGATCCGAACCGTTGAAGAACCGCATATGTTGGATATTAACCGCACGTTGTTTGTGCTTACGGTTATGTTCGGATCGGTTCTGGTGAGAGCCTCACGGATCGGTCCGGGTCTGCTCTCGCCGTTTAATAGGTATTTGTACGGATCGACTCGGTTTGGAATCGTTGCCCTGACACTTTTGCGGTTCGGTTTGGTTGTTTTATCCGACATCAAAATTCCTACGGTGCGGTTAGGATCCGCGGCTACTACTCTCTATTCAATACTCGTAAAGTATGTCCGTCATGCTACCTGGCAACTGCGACCTACTATCAATTGTGTTTCCGACAGTTTCCAAGGTCGAAGAGGGTGGGACGGTAGTCCCGCAGCAGGTACGTAGGTCTCTTCCGACTGATCCTCCCGAGGTGACAAGACTACGGTATACGTAGTGATATTGAGGAGGTACCATCTGTGTACGTAGATGGAAAGGACACTGGTACGTATCCACTAGGAAGTAAGCGATTATATACCAACTATAATATTGATATGGTGTGCGGTACGGGTGGGTGAAATCAAGTAATCAATTTGCTTGAGTTGTTGTTAATTAACTATTTTTGTTTTCCTAGGGAGGGAGAAAGACAGAAGTGCGAAGATAATGAATTGGATGGAAAAAAAAAAAAGTAGACGATACGTAAGATATCAGAGGGTGTATGAGTGGGTGGAATTATATAACTATTTTGACTGTACGCGTAGTGTGGATTGATAAATTTTGTCATTCGAGGCGCACGACTAATTACTGACTTGAGCTAGTGTGGATTGAGGAATATTAACAAAAGAGGGGCACGATACACCTAACCACAACTCACGGAAACCTGGAAGAAAAAAAAATCTCACCGTTCCGGAGTCGGACGAGAAAATCTTATTAACGACGCGATGTCCACTTTACTCAGGGAGATACAGGCGCGAGCACGCGGTGGTGGTGGCGGTAGCGGCGGCGGCGTCTCCCCCCCTGCCTCCGATGGACACGCGTTGGGTCTTGCCTCCCCTTCCGGGCACTGCTGTCCAGCCTCAGCTGCACCGGCGTACTCCAGCACCTTGACCTCTCTGCAGCGCAAAGATGCCTTCTCGAGCAGAATACGTCGCCCGATAAAAAAAGGCGACCGGGAATTGAGGAGGGGGGTGCGGATGGAGGCGGGGGAGGAGGAGGAGGAGGAAGAGGATGAGGAGGAGGAGGAGAAATAGGGGGGGGAGGAAGATATGGAAGAAGAGGAGGAGGAGGAAGACAAGGAGGAAGAGGAGGGGGGTGGGGAACAAGTATGATAGGAGACCCGTCTAGTTGGGCGCATCAAGGCTTCTTTGCCTTTGTCAGTATACGACGTACTATTTTTAGTGTAGGGGTGGTCAGCCAAGGGGTCAGATCGCGGCCCCTTATTATAGCATATTTGAGGAAGTACGTACAGCATTAACAGGTGTGGAACAAATGTATCCAAGTCGAACTCACAGCTAACCCTTTTCCAGGCGTGTTTTATACAGCAACAAAGCGAGCACGTATGCCTCCTCCTCGTCGTCGTCCTCCTACAACTTTAGACGGAGTAGAGTAGTAGGTATCTCTTCGAACTAATTCTGTATGGTATGCGTGAGTTCGATTATCGGCTAGTACCAACTTTTCCAGGTGGATGAAAAGGGTTTTCTGACCAGTAGCGCGTGACAAGAGGTTCGCTCCGGAAATCAATGCCGAGACCGAGCCTCACTCACAAACTACAATTGTCATTGGTTAGAAAGGTTAACTTACTAGACCAACGAGTCAGCGCTGGCCGAGCTCGTACAATATTAATATCAATAGTAGGCTATCCCTTTTGCCAGTACACCTTTTAGTCTATTATCTGGCGCAATACACGAACATTTTTTCCGGTGGTCACTCGGCTTAACCCCTTTCGGGTTTCAGACCGACATAAAGGGTCGAAAAAAGTTATCGACTACGTACAGCGTCCGCCACACGAAGCAGTCCAGCCTGCTATTACGTGGGACCATAGTAAACACTAGTAAATAGGCCCTACGGTACACCCAAAAACCTATGTATTTTCCTGTTTTTACTAACAATATTTAGTCCTAGTTACTATGGTCCCCCGTAATACTGTACTGCAGGGGCAGGGGATGTGTCCGAAAAACAGCAACGGAACGGCCATGGGCGATACACGCGGAGCATACCTGGTAGTGACTAGTGTTGGATATCCAAATGAGAATCGAGTTCGATACAATACCGATGAAGGGAAAAAAAAAAACAATCGATACGTGCGTACGACTTCGATGTTTGATACTGGTACGTCGAAGCTTTCGTCCGGCATCAGCAACAAAAGAAAACACGGGGATGTCAGGGGGTGGAGGAGGGCAAAGCTTGTTCGACACCATATACCCAAAGTTCGATACTTTAATTATACCAACATGTTCGATACGATACCCCGACACAAATGGCGACCCTCGTACTACTGATGTTGCACGCTCTTCCTACAAATACTGATAAGACCGTACGAGTACGTGTGTCTTTTTCGGTCGATGATACACTGCAACCACTGTACCCGTGGGCCCCAAAAGGATTGACACATGTACAGCAAAGTATGCACACGTACGTGCATACTCATACATTGACCATAAAAAGCAGTTCTTGGTGGAGAGGAGAGGCTTGGGAAAGGGGTTTGGCCGGACAAAGTAAGAGCAACAATCAGCCGCCGACGTGTGCGGTCGACTAGCCGAGGCCTAGAAACTCGCGCTCCCTGCTGGTGGTCACTCGACTCGATGGATGTACTAGCGAGAAAAGGCAACTCCTGGATTGTATATACGTTCTCGTAGCTTGGTGAAGAGGTTTGGCTCGGGTACAGGTCAGTAGTATTTGGTCGAACCAAAATAGAACCACAGCAAGAAGCCGACACGGGGCCAAGACTACATAAAGCCGAGGCCTGAAAACTATGTACAGCCTGCTGTGCTTCTGAGTGCAGGCGACCGAGATCGGGTCATCTCGAACGGTCGTGGCTCGCACCTACAAAAAATAACCTACCGGCGTTTACAGTACGAAGCTGCAAGCCACATCGACATCACACCAAGTCGTCTATACTCGTACGTAAGAAGGGAGGGTTCTAACCAACGTTTACACTAGAGGATGGGTTTAGAACAAGTATGAACGAGGGTACTGCTGTCCAGTCCGAGGTACAGTAACGCTGGTTTGCATGTAGACGAAACTTCCAGGTACCTGTTTGTAGGCGCAGGTGCCGGTTTTCCGGTATGAGGCATGAGGCGGGGCAACCTGGAACACCCCCTCCAACGAAACTATGTGGAAACAACATCGATCGGCAGAACCTCGAGACACAACCTCTGAACAACGACACTATTCTCAGCCTTCAGGTACTACTATTGTGTTTGTACTCGTAAAATGCTGCCTTGCCTCTCCCTGCTACAACACAGCAATACTCGCAGTGTATTGAATTTACTGGTACTAAAAAACATGAAAAACGACCGCGAATGCTACAGCTGGTGTATAACTACTGCTGAACGTGTAAACCCAACACTCACCGACATGCAACTTGGTCGTGCCGAGAACAAACCGACGACTCGAAGGCCTGCCAGCTCCATGGAGCGAACGCCAGCAGCAGCACCGCCACCACCACGACTACCGAAGACGCCGACGTCAGGCTTCTTCGGACGGATATGCCGGTCGGAACCTGTTGTGCTCGCGGGCACCCCCATGTCCACCCGCAGATCGCCCACCTCCAGCGCCACAAGCCGGGCGCCCCAGATTCCTGCACCAGGCAGTCCTATTGCCTTCTTCGCACTTATCTTGCCGGCCCCCGCGCGAGCTTTCTCGTCCTTTCTCCTCCTCGCTTTAACCGCAGCCGTGGACGGTAAAGAAGGCGGGGGGACCGACATCCTCACCCCGTCCAGCCTCACCAGAACCGGCCTCCAGTGCCCATTTCCCGGATATTCTTGGCTCGCCCCGTCCTGTCCAGACGACTGCCGCTGCTGCCGCTGCCGCCGCAGAACGAGGGCAACTCTGCCGAAGCTCGCAGACGCTCCGTCTGACCGCAGGACGGAGATGCCGCCCACAGCCAAGCTCCAGATACTTACTCGCTGAACCGTGACAGATACCACTCTCGTCCTTGGGGGACCACCGACATCTCCGTCTTCGCCTGTAGCTTCGGCATCACTTCCCTCCACAGCGTAGTAGTTGTTCAGGCCAATGCAACCTCCTATTGACACATTAAAAATCAAGGCGAGCACTCGCGGCTGCGACGTGACGAGCAGCAAGCCAACGAGCCACACCTCCGTCGCCATGATGGCCGGGCAGCTTCTCTTTCATCGAAGAAACAGAAAAGCTCCACACGTCTTGGTCGTTCGCCGTTTGCTCCGCACCGTCGGCTCTCTGTCTCCCGTCGTGAGGCGCCTCGCTATCCGATTGTTGTGTGATGTCTTCACCCGCGTTGGGGGAAAAAAACGCACCTCTCTATTGAACGCCGAATGCTAGCTTACCGGCAAGCTCTTTGCGACCGGTACCTGATGCGGGTCTGGTCAGTGATGAATGATTGATGATGGCTACGAATTTTCTTACCTGGATGAGTACGAGTACGAGCTCTGCAACGGCGTCGGAAGTATGAAACGTGCATTTTGACGGTTTCAAAAACATGCCTCTTTTCAAAAATCGCGAAATATCGGGTTCGCGATTTGTTGTGAAAGATCGCCGACATGCAAAAACTCAACAACCTTGCCTCGTTGTTTGCCCCTTCCTGCTTCCTGCTCTCCTCCCTGCCTACCGTTAACTTTGCTTTTCCGATATCTACCGCATTCTCCAAGCTCCTCCAACTCCTCCAACTTATTACCATGGCTTTTAAGGCGTTCGTTGTGCTGGTGGCTCTGTGCCTGGTTTCGCTGGCGTCTGGCTTCGTCGCACCGACCGCTTTCGCAAGGAATGGTGAGTGGGTGTGTTTTGTTTTCATGTCAGTCGGGCCCCTGGCAACTTCGAGCTGGTTCACACGTTCACAAAGCAGCAGCCGCAGTAGTGCGTATTAGGTCGCCGTCCTGGCCTGTTGGCGTTGTGGCTCTTCCCGGTGTCCCAGTACATGCCACGCCCTTGGTAGCTTTGTTCCGGGTTTGGTTCCGTGCGCTGCTCCCGCTGTGTCAGGTTGAACGTGAGATGCCTATTGGGGGCAACATCCATTACATGTGTACACGCATCGAACATTTGACATTGCTACAAAATAGCAGTAAAATAGAGCCCAAGAATCACCACACAAACAACAAGTAGAATTGCATCGTGCCTGGTGAGCGCACCACACCAACTAGTCTGGAGGAGAGAATCAGCGAGCGAAATGAGCGGGTGACTGAATGGCCGCCGCTCCCAACTAAGGCTCGCAGCGTGCGATTGCAGAAGCTCACAGTCGTCCAGCAAAGCGTTTAGTGGGAACTCGTCGCCTCCCTAACGTATCTGAACTCTATTTTCAAGTCTGCCTGTACCGCTGACTCGTGTTTTTTTTGCTACGTACTCGTACTCGTCTGGTACTGCAATGAAGGTGCTGCTGCTGCTGCTTCTGCGGTGCTACTACAGCAGCATTCATTACATGTTGTCTCATAAATAGCGAGCAGTAGACAGCACGAGATGCATTTATCTACCCGACGTTTTGAATCCTAGGCGTGGCAAGCTTGATTGATGGTCAGTGCCTCGCCGCTCTAAGCCCGCTGCCGGGGGTGTGTCTTGCTAATCCACCTGGTATACCAGTATGTAGTACCGGTACTTGTGCTCGTAGGCTATCCCAACGCGATGTTGTTGCTGCAGCTGCTGTAATCAAGCGTGTGGTTGAACTCATTTCCGAGTACGAGTCCAGTACGATATCTACAGATTGTTGCGTGTTGAAGCTCCTGTCTACGCGGCAAACGAACTGACTCGGTTTGGGCAGTTCATAGTCAGTACGTACTGCCTGCTGTAGTATACACCTTCGGGTGTGTATGCTTGCGCTCACTTCTACGTACCCACGGCAACTGAAAGGCCTCTTTCCTATGATACATACGATAACACCATAATAACGTACTGCTGCTGCGGTGCCGCTCTGTGGCATGTACGAACGCCCCGCTCAGCTGAGTGAGTACCACCCGACTGTAGTCGAATTCCAATAAACGTCCCCGGTGTTGCCCATTCACAAGCAGTGCAATAATGTGGAGGACCACAACACGACAGCCCAGCAGCAACACGTAGTTGATGCAGTTGCCTTCCGTACCAAGTACGAGTATGGTGCAAGATAATAGAGAATGCATGGAGTAGCTGTAGCATGGAGGTGCAATTTGCGCCCGCCTTCGTAGCCCCCTTGAAGCGAGTTGGCCTTTTCCAAGTATAACAATACAACCACCTGGTAGCAGATGGTATAAACGATACCTCCGCATGCCTCTTGTTTCTATAAACCAGGGACAAGGCGTTGCACTTCGAGTCAAATTCTGAATTGCACACTTGCACGCGCTGTTATATACCAGGCACTGTACCTGGTAGGCTGTTAGAGCTTACTGCTGTACGTGGTAGGTACGCCTACTATTAACAGTACGAGTATGTATGATTATGAGTACGAACAATCGTGCCACACGTGACACGCGAGACTGACAAGGGTTGCTATAGACTATTAATAGTGCGTTATTGCGGCTTGTGTGATGTAATGCGTGCGTGTTCGGGGATAAAGACGGCATAACCTCCGCCCCCCCCCCCGTGCGTTTGGCCGTGGTATGTTTTGCGCGACATGATTACATGACCTAAGCCTCGGACCTCCCGCGCCTAAACCTCTGGTATACGAAGCTTTGAGGAAACATGCTTCTTGTTTTCGGGGTTCGTTTTTATTCCCCCAAGTAACCCGGTGCGGGTGCATAAACCGCAAAGGTCCGATGTAGACACACCTTATCTTTTTTCGGTGTTCCTGGCTGGCCGAGTCGATCTCTGATTATTTGGATTTCACATTTTCTCAAGCTTGGACGGATGGATGGATGGACGGACGGGACGATCAGACTCGGAAGCGGCTCTTGGTTAGTTTTGGAACACAAGACACCTGTCGAGTCGATACACGCATTTATATATACAGCAGTACGACACAGGTACACGTAAACACAACAGCATAACGTGTATATGACGTGCCCCTACTGCTGCAGTACTCGGTATATAATCTACACAAGTAGTCTATTTCTTGAACGATGTACGTAAATATTCGAAAAGACAGGCCCGCAATCCTGCCGTGTCACATTCTTCGCAGTTAATACTGCTGCTGTGATGAGTCATCTCGCTTCACACCTTTTCAATACATAACAACAGCTAACACACTTGGACAGCATGCGAATGCCGTTCTTTCTGGGGGCAATACTAATCACGCTGCGACGAGTACAATGTTATCCGTTACGCGTAGGCAAACGAAAACAAAGCTTTCAACAGAGGTACGAGTACCTCGTGTTTACCCCGCCGGGTACAGCAGTATGTATAATAGATGGATTTACGCGGGGCACCCTCCGCGCGCCGGGCTACATACCTGGGTGGACTGTGGTGTTAAATAAGCAGTTTTGCTAAAGACAAAAGAGGCATTTTTGCGTTCTTCTTTTGTCGTTTTGTTTTCCCCTTTTGGCCGTTGACCGAGAGGAGAAAACAAAAAGCGTACCGCTGTACCTAGCCCACTCGTATATCAACATGGACGTAGGGAGCATGTGCAGCGAAAGCAAAACTGCTTACAGCAGTTGATTGCCTTCACGGTCGGTGGCTGGTTGTCATGTTTCTGAAGAAAGACTAACAACTTGGAAAAATTCCAGGTACCCTTGCAGGATTGCGTACTACGGCGTGCTAAACTCGTGCAGCAGTAAATACGCATATACAGCAGTTATACTCGTGTAGTACCGGTAGAAAGGTGCTCTACGAGTAGATTGTACTTG
Organism: Saccharina japonica; assembly: GCA_008828725.1. Taxonomy (NCBI): domain Eukaryota; class Phaeophyceae; order Laminariales; family Laminariaceae; genus Saccharina; species Saccharina japonica. Next base: position 97,772 of record MEHQ01001657.1, read on the forward strand.
TTGCCGATGCTTCACCCTTTTCCCTCTGCATTTTGTTTCCAATTCTAGTTTTGAGTGGTCCGTCCCCATTTGTGGGCGTGGTTTTATTTTTATTTGGTAGAGCAACACGTACGTACGCGTTTTGTCTGCGCAATCCTTTTGGCTACCGCCAATCTGCCATTTTATCATTCACCGCTTTGACTATATGTGCAGGACTGATGGAAACAAAGCTTTGTGCAGGGCGTGTGTGGTCAATTGCAACCTTGCACGTCGGCTCAGACCTACCCCTAATAACCGTAACCCCAACCCTATGGGGGGCTCGAGGTCGGCAGAGGCAGTGTGGTGGTGTTTATTCCAAAAAGAATCCGGGCGGCCGAAAGGCCAGCCTTGACCAAAAAGACCCGCCTCCTGCTCAAATTTTGTGCCGACCAGTCTTGCACATAGAGCGAGTCATCGTTCACCTCTGATTTTATGTACGTACGGTATGTAGTTTTTCTCTCTATAATTGTAAAGGAAGCGTTGCGGCATCATACACCAGTATCATGTACCAGGTCATTTTTATCATGTGTGACGAAGGCTGGCTACTGTGACCTGCCAGGTACCGAGTACCAAGGCGTTAAGGTCCTGACGAAGGAATTTCCGATTGATGGCGGCCTTCGTTGGTGGAACCCCCCCCCGTCAAGTGTGGTTCCTTAATTGCCTGGTGTACCGTAGCTGTGGTCAACTGCCTTTTTGGTGCTGCAAACATGCCAGTCTTCACCCCAAGTGTTTTGTCCCGAAAAGTTTGGTTCAGGCTTGGAAGTGGGTGAGCAGCACAGCAAGGTGGTCCAGCAACAAACAGTACAGCATTAGGAATACGTAGCACCGAAGAAACGGCAGAGCAACAAAAAGTACAGCAGTAGGAATACGTATATAGCACCGAGTCCAGAAGTATATTGTACACAGCGACAGGCAGCTGTTGTTGCGTCGCCCTGCAAGCCTGCTTCTGGGCTCGGGTTCCAGGATTTGGAAATACAGGAAAAGGGCGACGTAGTACTTGGAAGGCATTTGCGTACTGTGCGAGAATAGGAGAGGAGTCCAGAGACGAGCTCCTGTTTTTTACAGTGACCTTCATCCGTCTCGAATTGGATTAATATCTATAGTACAACCGAACGCTATATGCATACAAAAAAAACACCAACTAGGTACTGGTGTGGTCTGTGTTCCCCAAGATTTCTGTCACAATTGGCGTCGTCGGCAGGACGAAAGGTGGGTGTCTTCCCCTATGACACTTCCTGGCGATGCCCGCCCCCAACTGTGTCTGGAGCAGTATATGACGGCTGACAAGGCTCGACTCTTCGACGGCCACGCGCACGCATTGTCGGAGGGCATTCCGCGCTTGTCGGATCCCCAGTCACACAAATGCATCCGCCGCATACCGTTCGGTATTGGATCGTGTTAGCCATCGCGTGGACCTGTTGGACTTTGCCGCTCTACCGAAGGCACGGCCAACGTCCCTACCAACCGGTGCATTCCCCTTTGGGGATGACCGCGCAGTATCCCCTCGGACAACGGCCGGCCTCTTCGATAGGAAACTGGACAGAACGCTCGCCGTTCTTCCTGCGGTTGGCCCCTGTTTTTCCGTAGACACACCCAGCCAGGCGGTTTTCCAATGTGAGCTGGACGACTAAAAGTCGCCAGCTGGATATTTACAGTTATTTTTTCAGCGGTGCCAACTATATCCGAGTACCGGGGGTAGATAGGACCTTGTTTATGGAAGGCTTACTATGGCACGAGATGCGCAGATATTTCCGCGTGAGACCGCTCGCTTAGAGAGGGAAATAAAGCTGAGAGGTCTTCCTGCAACTCTATCGGTACGATGAAGCCAAAAAAACATGAGTCAGGGACCCCCGAGAACTGGGACGACACGCCTGTGTCTCATCATCCTGACCCGCTCTGACGAACTTGGGATAGCACGTGCTCGCTTAGAGAGGGAAATAAAGCTGAGAGGTCTTCCTGCAACTCTATCGGTACGATGAAGCCAAAAAAACATGAGTCAGGGACCCCCGAGAACTGGGACGACACGCCTGTGTCTCTCATCATCCTGACCCGCTCTGACGAACTTGGGATAGCACGTGCTCGCTTAGAGAGGGAAATAAAGCTGAGAGGTCTTCCTGCAACTCTATCGGTACGATGAAGCCAAAAACACACGAGTCAGGGACCCCCAAGAACTGGGACGACACGCCTGTGTCTCTCATCAGCCTGACCCGCTCTGACGAACTTGGGATAGCTCATGTTTTCTATCATCAAAATCAGAGTGAAACTTGACCCCATTTAGCTGTATTTTACATTTATTTCTCCATACGTGTAAAACGAAGCCATATAGCGTTAGGGTATTACACTCAGCTACGTAGCGAAGATGAGTTTCGACGAAATCCTCGATCTCACAGCTGTTTTTTTTTTTTTTTTTTTTTAATATAGCGCAGGTAAAGCGTTAAAATTTGCCTCCGGTGGCGCCTTCAGCGGGGACCCTCCAGCGGGCTCCCCTCCGCCTGATTCGTGTTTTTGGCTCGCTTTGCTCGCCTGATCCTAGCCTCAGTTCAGTTCCGCCGAGCGGGTGCGGCCCTACTGTCGGAGCTGGCACACGCACGCACGAAGTCGCCCGTACCCTGCGCGCCGGAGAGGAGAATTGCACCCGCTCGACGGAAGCGATTATCTACCTTGGAAAAAAAAAACACCATGGCGTTTATAGCCCCCGCGAGGGGAACTCTCCGGTGTGTCGCCGGAAGAAACTGGGACCAGTCGCGAAAACGGCGGGTGTTCTATCCTGTCCCCTATCGAAGATATTTTCTGTTGTCCCGAGAGGATAAGGCGCGGTTACCTCCAAAGGAGGTTGTACAGGTTCATATTAAGGATGTTGGTGGTGCCTTCGGCCGTAGCAGTAACCGCGACATGGTACGCGCCGAGGAACAGCAGCCGGCTGCTGCAACCAGGAATACTATTACACGGCACAGCAGAAACCCGACGGCAGCACCTATTACCGACATTAAAACCGACCGACTGACCGCTTCTGGGTCAATTCCGCACAGTGCGAAACCAAAATTTGAAGTAACTTATCAGGTACCAGGTATGTACGGAGTAAAGTCTGTAACCCTTTTACTCTAGGCAAACAATATCCAATAAGTCAGTATATATTTCTACACAACTATTTTTGTCCTCGGGCGGCATGAGTGTTTCCCTCGTAGGTAGGTTTTTTTTTCGCTCCTGTGAGGTAGGGCCATGGACTCGTGCGCTCCGATGCTCTTGTCCGAATCTGTCTTCGTGTAAATCTCGGCCTGCCTTCCTCAGTGCTCGTTTTCTTTGTAGCTGTGTACTACTTACTGTCTACCTGTATTTGATCATACACAAGAGACACGACTATTCCTATTCACCACTCTGGCTGGAAATATAGTATAATGGCCGTTTATTTATACCCTGATTTGAGCAGTAAGCGGTCCTTGTATTCCCGCACAAGGTGGTACATAACTTGTGCAGGGGTTACAGATTGCAGAAGAGACAACGTCTAGAATATATTTTCGTCGGTCTTATGATGCACAAAAAAACATATCTCACGATACGACGGCCTTTCCTTATCCTTTCTTGTGCAGGGGTTACAGATTGCAGAAGAGAAAACGTCTAGAATTTATTCCCCGTTGGTCTTACGATGCACAAAAAAATGCGTATCTCAAGATACGACGGCCTTTTCATATCCTTTTGTCACGAGGCGTGTACATGACGCTCGGCCGACGTGTCGTGTGCAGCTTGATTAAAAAGAGCAAAAAGCTGAGTATCGATCGCGATCAGGCTGTGTAGACTGGCTTGGTCTCACACTCTTCTACGCTGTCGTTTTTGTATCGAACCCGGTACATTTTTTCCGTCATTTTTGACATAATCCCGTCCCGGAGAACTTGAAAACAACTTGTGTTTTTTATAGTATCATAGTGGTCGTGGGCTTCCGACCTACGTACAGATAAACACAACCCTCCTCACAATCCCAGCCAATAGTTCAGCCGCCGCCGCTGCTGCTGCTTCTGTTGAAAAGTCACTCGAGACGGATCATTGTCCCCGTCATAACGACATCTGGTTTATACCCCCTCCCGGTACCATCGCGCGTGCCCCGCTCCCGTTTTTGCTCATTTTTTTTTCCCATGTCCTTTTTTCTGCGCCGAGACTTAGCCTGGGGTCACAACAACTTGCACGGCGTTAAAAAGCATTGGTGTACTGCAAAAATGAGTCCATATTGCCAGTATTTACAGTTTGTCCCCCAGAACGCGGGTGCGGTTTCTAACGGGGGTATTATATTATACGTGGATGCCCACGTCTTGAAATTTGATACACTGCACAATGACCGAACTTTGTTTTCAAGTAGTGTTTCCCGGAAACGTGAACTCGGGTATTTGTCCCCAAAAATTTTACGCATATCTAATATCGGGCCGGTTATCAATATCGTGGACCCGTATATATCTCTTGAGTTTCAGTCCGCAGCCGTAAAAGTCTGTCAGGGCACACAAACGCACGCGTTGTACCACAGCAGTTATGACTCAGATCCGCCGTCCTTGCCATCTTGCTTCGCTTGTTCGTCGTGGAGGCTGTTCATGGAGTGAGAGGCGGGCATGGACTTGTTTTTTTTCTCCGTTTGGTTACATTTACTCCTGCGTAGTGTGTACTAAGATACCAGGTATATATTAATAACGTCAGTACCAGGTATTCTCCAGGGTATTGCAGTGTGTTGCTATAAGTACTTGCTGCTACATTTTGTGTCCTTGTTCGTACCTATCTGACGCAAGACTGGATTTCCTCACCCCTTATTTGTGGGTGCGTATCATCCGCACAATTAACATACATTAATGTACTCGCACACATCGGGAATCGTCCCGAGCCTTGTTTTCAGATCTCTCTCTCCGATCCATGCACGGCGTTGTAGGCGATACTTGGACAGTAAACGAACCATACACTATTCATAGAGGGCAAACAGAGTATAAACGGTGCAGCTTTCTCTGGCTGGAACGAACGCTGTTGGTTCATCTCCTGACACCTACCCCCATCCTTACCTGATATCCTCGCTTTTTTCTCACTCCCCCCCTTCCTCCTCCCACCCTCTCCCGCCCTGCACCGCCCCCTCCATCCCTGCTTCCTCTCTCTCCCTCCCTACTCCCCCCCCGTGACGGTTCGTAATCGCAGTGGCCGTAAAGCAGGCCGTGCAGATGAGCGCACAGACCAGCTTGCCCGCCGCCGTGCCGGCAGCGGCAGCGGCCGCCGTCCTCTCGGTGTGCTCGCCCCTCGCGTCCTACGCGGCGGAGCAGTCGAGCGCCCTGGCGCAGCTCCCCACCGAGCTGATCGCGGACAACGGAACCGCGACCCTCGCGATCGTCGTGGGCATGTTCATCCCGTGCTCGTTCCTTATCACCCTTTACTTCGGCACCGAGCAGAAGAAGGCGGGCGTGATCGAGGGGCAGGGGATGGACAAGAAGTAAAACAATTATCAACAAGAATGACACAATTGCGTTCGTTTTTGGCGGTTATAGGGGCGTCGACGATGGGGGGGGGGGGGGAAGTGGTTGGTAGGAAGGTGACCGGGGGGGTTGGGGTTGGGTTGAGTAGCAGCAGCAGGAGCAGCGGGAAGGGTTCGTTTTCGCTTCTTTCATGCCTCTGCTTTTTCAACGTCAGGTACAACGTCGACTTGACTTCCTCCATCCTTTTTTTTGTGACCTCTTTTTTTGCATTTTTTTTTTTTTTACCTTCCTGTTTTGTCAGTGGATACTGGGCGAAAGCGGTAGAGGGGAGTTTAGTTAAACACCGCGAAAGTTTGGGTTTGATTTTTTATTAGATTACAACTTTTGCTTTTTTGGGGGGGGCGTTCCGTGATGTCGACGTTTCGACCTGTTTTAGAAGCGGCATAAATACGTGTTTTACCGAAACACAACACTGAGTGGACCGGGGGGTGTATGGAATCGTCCCCCCCCCTCCCACGGCGTTCTAATAATATGGGAGCGTAGCCCTTGGCGGGGTGGTGGAATATTTCCGCACGCACCAAAAAGGGGAACAAAAAAACTGCAACCAAATATATTTGCAGAATATGGGCTCATTACTGGACTCATTTTCTTGCACGCAGAGGGTTTTGCTGCAGAGAGCAGCCGACCACCTGAAGGCGTGCTCGTGGCGGGTGGGCAGGCTGGCGGGTGCCCCCCTCTCGACCCTATACCTCCCCCTCCACTCACCAGCAGGCTTGGATGTCTTCCGTTTTTTTTTGCTTCGGGGCGCTTTGTCGCCAAAAGGGGTACTGACTACTGTAGTCACGGCAAGGTTTGCGAGATATGGATGACCGCGAAACCTGTTGTTTTGTCTTGACGCCGCCGGTTCATTTTTTTGTTCGCCCTCTCCTTCTTCGGAAAGGGAGGGGAGGGGAGGGGGCACGCGCATAATGCCTCCGCATAAGTTTTCTCCCGCTCTCCCGCGAGGAGGGAGGGGAGGGAGCACACAAACGATGCCGCCGCTGCTGCTGCTGCTGCAATGTTTCCATGCTATTTTTTCTCGGCAGCAGAAGAGATGAAGCATGTATGTTGCTGCTGCATGCAGCGGTGGCATAGCGTTGGCCGTGTCCGTGGTTGATCCTGGCTCGGAGCATAGGACAACTCATTAATTCTACACAGCAGGATGTTGGCTGTAAGGGAAAAACACAAAAAAAAAAAAAACAATCCACAACGGAGTTACAGAAATTATTGAAGGACCCATGGGTACCTCGTCATTTTCGGTGCATTCACAGCGAGCAGCATGCTGAAGAGCAGTACATGTCTTGAAAATCCCGTTGGTTGTTTGTATGCGCGCAAGGAAGTGCCATTCATCCACACCCTTCGGAAGACACGACCATGAGTAGGGTGATAGCATTCTGCAGTCAAAAGTGGTTGAAGTCTCTTGAAACGGAAACTCGTTTTTGTTCGACCGACTTTTCTCATGGCACACTTGGTTTTCGACCCTTTTCAATTCAAGTCATTTTTGTCTTCAACTTTTCAGAGCCATTATTTGTCCCACCATTTTTCAAGTCATGTGTACGAGTACGCATACATACCCGTATACGCAACGACGTTTCGCTCGCACCAGGTTTACGCGACCTATTTAACACCGTAGTATGGTTTCTTAAAACTTCTGTGCAAGATCTAGACTGTCAGATACGAACCCATCTGATTTACCAGGTACGCCGTAGGTGGCAAATGGTGTGTTGCGGGAAGTGCTGGTAAATTTCCCATTATTGGGCGAACCCAAGACATCGACGCCCATCTACCGCGACGAATAACTGTGGTAGCCGAAATCGCACGCACCTCGACCGACGGACGTCGTGATAGCTGACTATACACACGGCGAGCGGTTTTATTAGCCTCTCGGCTGGGTGCCCAGTGCGTTGAACTACCTGCTTATTTTGCCCGCCCGAGCACACGTTGCTCGACGATTTGGCGAACCCAAACTCCTTTTTCCAAGTAACATTTCGTGTCCTGCTTATTGTAATCACCAAACAAACACGCGAGTTTCGACGAAATCCTCGATTTCACAGCTGTGAGGTGCATTTTTTCAACTTACTAAACACACAAGAGTGTCGGGCAGTCGCTTGTCTCGAACGGATCTATTTATCTTGCCCCCGGTGTAACACGGTTTCAAAAAGGGTTCGATAGACACAACACAGCAGTACACTTCATCATCGTCGGTGATCGCCAAGCCTTGATATATGTTCTCAGGCATCGGCGGACTTCAGATAGATGCATGCATGGGACACGTGACGAAATTAAATAACGCATACCTTACACCATCGTCCACTGCTTGGATTTACTAATAATAGTGGGGGCTGATTGGGGGGGTTATATATTTGGCTTCGGCATTAGGTGCTATATAGCATGCAAGGAGTTGTACGAGCAAGACGGGAGTAGCATGATCCTACTCGTATTGCTGCGCGCCGACACGATGTATGGACGGTTCGACAAGACAAAAATCAATTATATTTATTTTTTGTGGTCGCGATACGTGGGTCTGCCTCCCAATTATGGTGGGTGCAGTAAGTTGAAAACAAAACGATTCAGGTGCGTAGCAGTAACTGCAACGCACCTCAACCCACCCGCGTTTTTATGAGATCACAGCACATACATACATAGGTCAGCTGTGAGTTCGACCGATTGAGTGGTTGATATTATGTTTAACGAGGTAGGGCGTGCACCTATACCTGAATACAAAACTCTATCAGCTTAACTGAATATGCTCTCAGCTTTACAGGCTGCATGATAACGTTGTGTAAAAAGGGCTCTAACTACTTATAACCCATGTATTGCATGTGCTCGTACCCCAGACTGCGACCCTGTCATCGCATTCACCTTTACCTCGACTATCATCACCTCGCTATTACAACCATCATCGTCACCAACCACTACCATGATCATTTCGGCACGTGCTTGCACCACCTCTAACCACACGGAGCGAGCGACGGAGGGAGGGAAGGAGGGAGGGAAGGGCCCGCGTCGGGACTGTCACCTCCACAAATATAATCACGAACAAAAAAAACATCCCAAAAGTTTCCATCATTGCGACCATACACAACAGCAAAAAAAAACAGCCGTTTGGGTGTCGGGGTTGTCTTTGGCCTCTACGCGGCGAGGTTGGTTTTTGTCCCCCGGACACCGAACAATTTTTCAAGGTTGGACCCTTGGCTGGACAAAAGGTACTACGTACAGGTCAGCCTGCGTTGTTGTTAGATACTTGGTATGCACCATATCATATTATACCACTGAGCTAACAGTCTGCGGTGACTACTCAATACACAGCAGTGGTTGTGTTTATGAACAAAAACACAAATAATCTGAGGCCCGTCTGCTGACTGCTACCTATATAGCTCAGCGGTTTTGGTGTAAAACAAAAACTCAATCTGGGGCTCGTTTGGTAATCAACCCTGAGCCCTAGAAGTTACCGTTGTAATTATAATCCCTCTAGCCGGCACCGCCCCAAACAGGATACAGTAGGTTATGACGCATCTTCTTGCTGCCTGGGATGTGGATTCGTAACGCGCCGATGGCGAGCCAAAACTCAATTAAAAAAATACCAGGGGGTGGTTATGGCACACTCTCTATTGCCACTGGCCATACCTATCTATATATCCTTCGATCTCCCTTTAGAATGCCAGCTACCGACGTATCAAGCTCTTATCACGCCTTTAAAATATTTGAGACTCTACAATGAATTTGATCGGACTCACAGCTGAGGTATCTGTACACACACAAAACAAGCAACGCGTTCCGTGCCTCCTCCCCCCCCGGCATGCACCGTCCCGGCATTGTAGGGGTGCGAGGGTCTACGGTCATACGACTACGGCCATGCACGACATGCGTACACCTTACCCCCTTCCTTCCCTACCTCCCCCTCCCTCCCTCCCCCCCCCTAACCCCCCCCCCCCCCCCCCCCTATAAATATATGATATATTTATAGGTTGGGTTGGCGTCGGTTGGCAACGACGCTGTAAAACACGCCACTCGCTGCGTGAGCTAGACAACCAGGGTGCCGTTTTTTTTTTTTTTGTTTTTTTTTTGGCGGTCACCAAAGCTGGCTGTCGAGTAGATCATTTGTGCGGGGTGGAGAACCTTTGTCCGCACAAGGGAATGGTCGTATCACGTAGTGTTAATATGGTAAGGCTCCGCGAGGCAGTTACATAGTAAAACCCATTGCTGTCTCCGGAAGTGGCCACACCAGAAATTAAATTAACTCATTGAAGCTGTCGTCCATATGCAAGTCCGCCTCAGAGGCGGTTCTTAGCAGGATGCAGCTCACCCTCCATGCGACTCGCCCAATACCTCACGGCGCTTCGCGCTTGGTGCAAGCAATGTCTGCCTGGTTGGTGAAAACCCAACGTGCTCCGTCCCGGCATTGTAGGGATGCGAGGGTCTATGGTCATATGACTACGGCCGTGCACACATGAGTACACCCCCCCCCCCCCCCCGTCTCTCCATCTTCTCCACCCCTCCCCTCCGATAAGAATACATTAACAAGCCTAAGGAGAAGATCGAAGAGTCCCCGTGAGAGGACTCCTCCACCCCCCTTCCCCTCCCTCCGGCGGATCATCGTAGGACGCGTGTTGGCCGTTGGCGCAACCCGCATGAGACTTGTCACCCTCGCCGCAGCAAGACCAAAAATACTCTAGCCCCGACGTGTCAACATCGTTCACTCGGTTCAGTCTCCCACTGAACAGCCCCGGGTGAAACCTGCCTCAAAGCCATTTGGTGGGGTAGGGCAGCGTAGGATAGGGCAGCGTAGGGTAGGGTAGGGAAGGGTAGGGTAGGGTACGGTAGGGTAGGGTAGGGTAGGGTCGGCTCGGGTGGGGTGGGGTTGGGTGGGGCTACGTAGAGAGTTACTCAATAATGTTACCGACAAACGGCTCAAAACCCCTCTGTAACTTGTTTGCGTCACACTACAAACATACCAGAAGACGACGTACGCTTTTCTGCGCATATACTAGAGGCGGAGGCGGCGCCACAACTTCCTATACTCACGAGCAAGCTCCGGCCTCGTTCTCGTCTCGTCGGAACTGCTTCTTACAGTTTCGGCAAGTGCACGTGGCTCCGTTGACGCCGCTGGAAGATGGCGTCGAGCTGTCACCCGCTGATGCCTCCAACTTCGACGTACGTGTCGGCCCTTCAACAAGAAAAAAAAATGGGAGTTCGGGTCGAGGGGGATGATGGGGGCTGGGGTGAGGATTCCTTGCGTGTCTAGATTCTGGCAGTGGGCAACCATGAGATCAACACACACCGATCATCAGACGGGACGTGTGGAGGTCGTATACATACCAAGTGGGAAGAAAAACCCACCACGTACCGCTCTTACCAGTATATACGAGTGTTGAGTTCACTTCAGCACAGTATCACGTAGAAGACGTTGTAGATACGTCTGCCACGATATTTTCTTGCTCACCTGGCCATGCGCTGCAGCCTCTGCTTCCTGTAGAAGACGGACAGCGACGTGCACACAGTGTCGGAACGAAGCCCTCGGACTCTGGTATGACCAACACGGTCGCAACTAGAAGCGGTACGATGCCCATAGGAAACATGCGCACAGCAGCAGTCAGCGCTTGGCGTGATGTCTGTGGGTTGAAGTTTTTCTTCGAAAATCGACAAAAAGTCACCTTAGTTTGTTCGGCAACGAATCAGAACAAAGAAAAGGCACGAGGACACCAATGGTATCTGTGTATGCCCCGGGTTGACAGGTAGCCGAGAGGGTCTTGCGCTACGTCCGTCCTAGTACACGTGCGTGACGAGAGCACGACGGAAACATGCAGACACAACAAGTTTCTTCTCGTTGCGAAAAAAGCCACTTGAAATTGTGGAACTCCCGGAAGACGACGAGGAGCGCTCGTAGGTACCGACTCTTGTGGCTGAGAGAAAGGCTTGCAACCTGCGAGTTTCGCACCACAACACACCACCACCACACACTAGAGAAGAGGACAGCCAGACCGTCAGTATCTGCCCATCTGCGATTGATGAGGGCCCTTGGGAGCTGCGGTTTGACGGTGCTGCTGAAGGTTGCTGGGTGAGCACAAAAAACAAAGAACAAAACGCGAAAGGGCGCCCTGCTGCTGCCTGCTGGCATTGCTGTGTGCTGCTTGTACTCGTAGTGCATCTGCGAGAGCACTTTGCGCGTGGGTCGGTGTGTTCGGCTGGGTCGCTTGGCGGGGCACTAGTGGCGGAATGACTCCTATTGGCATTGTTGTGTTGCGAGCACTGGTATGCCATCGAGGCAGGACATGTTCGCCACGCTCATGATCTCACGATGTCAATTGTAAGAGCCGATGAGTTCAACATGTCACCTCTCTGCTGCTGCTCTTGCGGTAACTCGTGTTGCGAGCCAACGCAAGCAGCACCAATTGCGGTGAGGCCACGTAAACAGCTACTATGCATACTGCTGTACCAGAGCGTAGCAGTGTCTCGAGCGTGATCATTGTCTAGTGTGCTTCTCCCGGAGGTGGACCTCCTCTCCCTCGCTTCTCAACGAAAATCTCCCTGTAATCAAACACAATCGCGTCGTCGCTCGTGCATCTATTATGGTCAATCGCGCCGTTGCTCGTGCATCTATGGTCAATCGCGCCGTTGCTCGTGCATTTATGTACCAGGTACCTGGTATCTCCTACTCTACTGCTGATGTCTCCTCTGTACCGTATTGCATGTCCGTGGCCAGCACCGCCGATTCTTACAGCAACATCGCCCATTATCTGGTACTACTGCTGTACTGTACGTAGCTCATGTACGTACGTAGCTCATATATGTAGCTCTCCCCCAGCGAAAATGTGTAACTGGTAGCAGCTACGTATGATACGAGTACGACGTATCTCTTGGTAGCTCAAACCCTGACAGCCCAAGTATCGTGGCTCGTGTAGCCCACGCTCGGGCATTTTGTGCTGAAGAGCTATGTATGTACGTACTCTTATCTCCCATACGTACTCTGTATCGTAGCTCACCCCGGCGAACACGTGCATCACATATAACAAAGTATAATTGTGATTTTTTTGCCCGGCGGCGCGTTTTCGCTCTCGCCCCTCGCGGCCGAATACGCCTGCGCAACGTCAGGGATGCTGTCGCGTCGCTGGTGTTGCTGCATGCGTGCAGATAGATGTTCGATGCCGCTCGATGTGCACGTCGGTGCCCCCTTCTTTGTGTTGATGCCGACGCGGCAAAATCACCTTTCAAAATCTGCCGCCGAGACCGGGTTTCACGTTGTCCTGCTCGGCTCGACCGAGTGGGACGGGGTACCCCGGGAAACCGACTCTATTTTTTCGGCTTCGCGAGCGCGCCGCGCGGGCCACGGGCCGCGGCCGAGGGCGAGGCCCCGGGGGCACGCTCCCCGGTCGGCCCCCCGCGGGTCGCGCCCGGCGCCGGCGAGC
>MEHQ01002335.1:0-42136 GCA_008828725.1 Saccharina japonica
ATGGACACGCTTAGCATGACCGCGGTAGACCGCAGAGCATACGCGCACACTTGCAGCAGCACAACAACAGTAGCAGCAGCAGCCGCCGCCGTCAAGGGCGTTTGTTTTTATGAAAACCGCACCTCGCACAGAAGCCGTTGCCGCCAGCCGAGTATTGCACTAGTTGCTCTTTTCGTATAGTATGTTGTGTTGTGATTGGCAGCAGAGTTTTCCTGTCCCGAATTGCATGGGTTAGGTCTTCGAACCGTTTCTAAACCCGATATCGTTTTGACAATATACACGGCCTTTCGGGGCCAAACGCAACCATCATTCGGTCTTCCGCAAACACTCTACTATGAAAAAGAGGTTAAAGAACAGTCTCCTCTTGTTCGGGGTCCGCGCGCAACATGAACGCCACAGCCTCCATAATTAGGAACGTAATCGAGCCGGGAGTCATTTGCGACAGTCCAATAGTTACATTGGATGATCACTGGCAGCATAGTATATACATATATACATTCATGTTGGTTCAACCCTCAAGCTCCCAGGGTAAATAATTTTAATTCCCGGCCGGCCTCAGTATCGGAATCTCGGCACCTCAATATCTCGAGGGTTTTTCATTTCTTCGGGCGCTCTCTTCGAGGATCGGCTCCGACGCCCTCGCCCTTCGTGCCCCCCCCTTACCTCGCCGCGAACGCGTGAGGGGGGAGAGAGAGAGTATCGAGAAGTAGGCAAATTCTTGGATCTTGGGTGGCATCTCGAGCATTTCTTTGAATCTTGACAGGGCGGGGGTAGTCACAAACGCAAAGGGGTGACTTTTTAAAGTAAATGGAAAAGTAGTATCATACAGGAGTCCCATTTTGTCAGTCCTTGCATAGTCTGCTCCGAAGAGTCGATGCCCTGTTCCTTATTCGCAGTGCATAGCGAGCATGTATGTACGCGTACGTGCAGCTCCATGAATAGGTACAGCAGTAGGCTAGAGCGCTGTTCGAGTACGAGCACATACTGCTGTACTTCGAGTATGTAGGAGTGCTAGTGCGCACGCTTTACTATGCAGAGCTGCGGTGTTCTGTGCCTCTCTACATGTCGTGTGCCCGAACACGGAAGATAATTAGAGTACCAGTAATCAACTCCAATAATAAAGTGTTTGCAATTGCCAAAGGAATAACATTTTGACACTGTGGTCAATGGTCAGCCCTTTGTATCGTTTTGTGGGAGGCATGCTCAAGCATTCCTTTGGATCTTGACAGGGGGGCGGTAGCGCGCAAACACAAAGGGGTGACTTTTTAAAAGGGGGTTGTAGTGCGCAATCACAAAGGGGGGATTTGGTCGGGAGATTTCACAGCTGACGTGTTTCTTAGTTTATTTAATAAGTCAGTGGTATCGTATAGGAGTATATGTTGTCAGCATTTTGCATCGTTACTTCGAAGCTCTTTGAAACTACGCGCACGACGAGTAGTACGAGTTTGTCGATCGATACGCAGTACGTACATCAGGTAGTACCACGAGTATGTGATCTGTACGACTTCCCTGCTTATCTCGGCGTGAACGCGTCGGGGGCAGAGACAGACAAGCGAGGAGTAGGGCGACTTGGATATGGGTACATCCGAGCATTTCTTTGAGTCTGCAAGGAGTGTGCCAACACAAACATATTTTTTTCATATCCACAAAAAAAGCTAGATCTTCGTACTTGCATACCTTGTGTTCAACGACTGCCAATCAACAAAATTTCTCGGATTATTATTGTCAATTCTCGCCTGATGAACCAGCAGTACTTTTTGCCCAAAAGGCAAGTATCGTGCACTATAGTTAATCCTTTGTAGTTGATACCTCTCAAGCTACTATATTCCGACAAAAGGCAGATTTCGTACGACACTATATTTAACAAACCTGTGTTAGTACTACCTCTCCCCAAAGCTACTTATTATTACGCAAAAAGAAGTGTCTTCGTATGTACTACTGCACGTACATGCGCACAGACATACGTACGTGTAATGCTGTTGTAGTTGCCACCTGGTATGAAAACACACCTGCCATGATACTGCACATATACATGTGCACAGACACGTACATACGTGTTATGGTATGATACTGCACATACATGCGCACAGACATACGTATATACGTGTAATGCTGTAGTGGCCACCTGACTGGAACGTACTACTGCAGTAATGCTTTAGGATTCATTCCAAAAGCAAAGGGGGAACATCGCCACAGCGGAGAGCGTAATGCGTGCAGCTTGGAGAGAGGAGAGGCTGGGCGTCGCGTGGGTAAGCAAACACCCCGACAGCGAGGACGCGAGTGTCGGGGTTGGGATGGGCTGGGACGGCTGAACCCAGCCATTGGAAACGAAGGCATGCACCGGGCTAGAAAACAGAGAGCCTACATCATGATAAAAGGAAAAATACAGAGAAAAAGACAAAAAAGACGGAGGGGTCCGACCGCGCGCCGGCTAGCAAAGTTTGCAGCACGCTTGGCCCGAGCGAGACAGAAGGCGGCACGTGTGGTGGTAGCGACCTACAATGTGCGGACCCTGGCTGTAAAAGGGAGAAATGGGTATGGGCATGCTGAGTGCGTGCTGGCGAAGGCCCGACAACTTGGATGTGACTTCGTCGGTCTGCAGGAAACAAGGAGACCTGGGAAAACTGATTTCCCTGCAGCAGGGTACCGGGTCTTCTGCTCGGGGCAAGAAGACACGGAAGGCAGGCAAGGACTATATGGGGTTGGTTTGGCAGTGAAGGAAACGATATGCGGTGAGTCTGTTTATACCCACCAGTTGATTGACGAACGCCTCATGTCTATGCGCTTCGAATTGACTGGTGAAAGCGTTGCCGTTAACCTAGTCGTTGCCTATGCCCCAACGGAAGCCAGCCTTAACACACAGCTGAAAGAGGAATTCTGGAAGAAGTTGGGATACACGGTCGAACAGATTCCAACGAAAGAATGTTTGTTCGTACTGGTAGATGCAAACGCGCGGACTGGAAAGAGTAATGGAAGGGTGTGGTGACGGTAGGGTGCTTGGAGCATACGGGCGTGATGAGCTCAACAGTAACGGCAAACGCCTGCGGGCATTCGCTTCAGACAACAAGCTCGCTCTCACGAACACGTTTTTTAGCCCGTAAGGGTGGAATATCTCATACGTTCAACGGCATCAGCAGCCGCAATTGACCAAAAACGGATTGACTACATTCTAATAACTCGCCAAGCACACCGATCTCGCGTGTGTGATGTGAAGGTCCACCCCCAACCTCCGCCCCCAGCCAGGGCGGATTCAGACCATAATATCGTATACGCGATGGTCCGCCTCAGCGGTCGTTTTGCACCCATCCGACACGTCGCGAACGAAAAACGAAATCCGGCCTTTCGATCAGGCAGAAGTTTAGAGTCTGACGGAGATTGCAGGCGGCGAGCAATGACGCGGATCCTCTCCAAGCTTCCTTCCCTACCCCCGCAACCGAACAGCTTAGTCTATCTGAATATGTCGAGCCGAATCCTTGCCGGCATATCCTATTGATGCAGTAGCGAAAGAGGTACACCCCCGCCACGTGGCACACACAAACTCGGGTGGTGCGAGAACGCTGAAACCGCAGCTGCCTTCAAAATAGCATGGGATGCGAGGGATGATACCGACGATCCATGCGTTTAGAGGGACAAAACTGCGTGGAAGACGCTGAGGACGGCGTGCGCGAATCTGCGAGGGGTGATTGACGCAGGATTACTTGCCTACTTCGAAGAGTATCTTGCTGAAAGCAGAGTAGACTCCTCGCTGCCAACGACCAGCGGGGTTTCTACAAGCACCTGAAGGGCACGGTGGGGTTGGACGGTCGAAAAGCGAGAAGCGAGCAGTTCATCATGGACGAGGATGGCCCGCTACTAAGGGACAAGGTAGCATTCTTGAACGATGGGCGGGGTTTTTCGGCACCCTCCTGACCGCGAAATCGACCAAGCCTTGAGCCCAACCATCAGCGCCCTTTTCCACAACGACCGTTGGACACCATCGCTTGGAGATGAACAGACCATGGATGACATGACCGCGGTAGTCCGGGGTATGCCAATCTGGAAAGCGGTGGGACCAGACTCCCTTCCGGCTGATAATAGCTGAAACTGGACCACCCCGAATTCATCAGGTACTACACAACTTGCTTGTCAATGTGTGGAGAACGGGTGACGTCCCCCAGCAATGGAAAGATGCGACCATTAAGGTCCTTCATAAAAAGAAGGACCGATCCGATTGCAACAACTACCGAGGGATTTCGCTTGTTGCCCATTCAGGCAAAGTATTGCTGAAAATGGTCGCGTCACGTCTCAGCAATTACTGCGAGGCCGAAGGAATACTCCCCGAGGAAGCAGTGCGGCTTTCGCCCAGCACGATCAACAGTCGACATACTAGTTCGTCGTGCGTCGCTGCATGAACTCGGACGAGCCAAACAAATCCCCCTGTACATGTGCTTCATTGACCTGCAGAAGGCTTGCGATTCCGTCGACCGAGAGTTGTTGTGGGTGGTGCTCGCACGCTTCGGCATACCAGAGAAGATGTTAACCGTTATCCGCCAGTTCCACGAAGGCATGCGAGCTCGCGTGCGTACGGATGACGGTGAGCACTCTGAATGGTTCGATGTCACTCAGGGGCTGCGGCAAGGATGTGCGCTGTCACCGCTTCTGTTCAATGTCTTCTTCGCTGCTGTGATACACGCCGTACTGATACGCTTCGGTGAGGACCCAGACATCCTGAGGGACCTGGTTAACCTCGAGGAGGACCTCGGGGGGGACGGAGTGAGGGAGGACCCACTAGCACGTGTACGGAGGGCAGTATGGGGTATGCTGTACGCCGACGATGCAGGCATTGTGCCTAAGTCGGCGGAAGGGCTTGCGAAGATGATGACCGTTATTGTGACCGTTTTCGAAGCAGCTGGTCTCACCGTATCCGAAAAGAAAACGGAGGCTATGCTGCTGCGGACACAAAAACAGGCACTCCGGACCTCACCGCTCGTCATCGAAGCAGCGGGCCAAAGGTATAAACAGACGATGCAGTTTTTGTACCTTGGTGGTCTTGTCGCAAGCGCGGACATTATGCCAGAGATCAAACGACGCATTCGACTCGCATGGGCATGCGACAATCGATTCAAGCGGGAGCTGTACGATATGGAGGATGCCCCGTTCACTCTCAAGGTGCGCATGCTAAAGGCCGAGGTGATGGAGACACTGCTGTACGGGTGTGTGACGTGGACCCTTGGCCAGGAACACTTCGCTGAGCTCCGAACGGCACACCACAACTTCCTCCTACGGATCATTGGTTTACAGCGCCGACAACGCACCGACCATCTCATGTCGTACGCTGAGGCCCTCAAGAAAGCACAATGCGAGAGCGTTGAGACGACCAGCCGTACACGACGCCTCCTCTTTGCGGGGGGCTTACAGCGCACGACCAAGGAGCGGCTGACCCGGCGGGTGATGTTTGGGACGATCGTCGGTGGGACGAACCCGGGACCTGGCCGACCAGAAAAGAACTGGGCCCAGTGTCTAGCAGATGACCTCAGGGTTTTTCGAGCGACTGAGGGCTCCACAGACAGCTCCCCTTTACGGTTCGGAGCAGAGACGGTACTATGGCCGAGGGCGGCTAAGAAGAGTGGGGTGTGGTATCGGGGGGTCGGCGAGGCGGCATATCATTTCATGGCGAGGTGGCACAGGGCCGAAGCGGAGAGAAGCTGGCTACGGCATGCAGCTGAGAACGCCAAGAGAGGCGACAAGGAAGGGGGGGGGGGCAGGGACAGCCGTACTGATACAGCTGTCGACGAAGGCAAAAACGAAATGGTAGATTGCGACTCGACTAGCTCTTGTATTATATTTGTTGTTTTATTTTGTTGTGTTTGTTTCTTGTTGCATTGTTCACTGGGGGGGGCGAGGCAGAGGTAGTGCCGGCTCTTGACACGATTTTTCTTTTAGAGTGGGAAGGAGATGGCAGAAGGTGTGACATGGTCCCTGTATCGTTTTTTTTAGCAGAGACGGGAGCTTGTTATTACTATCGCCTTGAGCTTGCCTTGAGAACGTTTTTTCTCTTTTCCTCTCTCGTGTCTTCTTTCTTGCTTTTTTGCCTTTTTTTCCCTTTGTTTCCACCCTCTGCCGGTGTCTTCCTCTTTTACGTGTTGCCTCGCCCGTGCAGCAGTTACCTGTTCTTCTTGGGCACGTGTGCTTTTCTTCTAGGGGCGATTATGTCTCCCCGCGTCACTTGTATTCTGTTTCATTTCAGATTTGTTTATTATTATTTGTCTTTTGGTGCTTATTTTTTTGGTTTGGCTCGTGTCGTTGTGTTTTCGTACCCGGTACGTTAGCATCTCATTTGCTTTACCCATTCATTTGCGTTTATTTTGTTTTGGTTTTTCTCTGTTTCACAGTCTGTGACCACATAATTTATATCTCTTTAGGATTAGGGATCAGGACAGGCACTGGGTGTACTGATGTGGTTGAGTAGAAAGAACGGGTTTAATGTGAAGACAACACACACATAGCTTCCACCACACTCCCGTTGCACGTGCATACGAAAACAAACCCGACATGATACTGCACATCAATACATATGCACAGACATACGTACGTAAGTTTAATGTTGTAGTTGGTGCACGTATTTTGTTGGCATTGAACACACAGCAGTAGTGGTGATACAAAAATATTAGCTTTTTATAAAAATAATCACGTTATTAAACGTTCATAAATATAATAAAATATTAAAAAACGAGTACCAGGTATGTACATACGTAAATATGCTTTCTATTGCGACACTCATATACAAGGAATTGATTTTTTAATGCGACACTCATATACCTGGTATACAAGAAGCGGGGACATTCGTGAACGTTTGTTCAATACCACTATGTCCAGAAATATAAGCACCTTTTTTCATTCATATTCGATCAAGGAAGTGCTTATATTTATGGACAGAGTAGAACAAAAAATAAAAAGCAGAAAATCGGCCATCCCCCCGCAAAAATAGGTTTCGTACTATTGATAGCATGACACTCACACAAAAGAAGCTGGAAAGATAGGTGAACCCTCAGTATAATAGGTCGTTGAACACACAGTAGCAGTAGTACGAAGATCCTAGATTTTCATTGTTGGAAGTTTCGAGTTTAGGTTGTCGGTTTACCTTGGCCATTACTGATCGTATAATTTGGGTAGTTTGACTCTGGCAAATAGCGCTTGATATTATTTGGGAGATGCTTTAACCTGGAAACTATTGTGTGTGAAATTGTGCTGTATCTATCGCACCTCGAAGAGAGCAGAGAGTATTTGGGATTAAGTTTTTACCTTGGGCAATGATATTTGTGGTCGTCCGGGGACATCCGGGCCACATCCCCGGGTTTCCTATCGGATATGGCTACTTGCTGCTGTAGATCATCACCCACAGCTGTCAGTGTCTCGCTGACACGAGTTAAAATATGTGTATTGTATTATACCCTGAAGAAAGAACACCCCAAATCTGGGCAGAGCCCAGTGAGAGAGGAGTCCGAGAGAGAGAAGAAAAAGAAGACACACACACATATTTCATGATTTCTGGGATGTGCCGTTTTAACCTTGCAATCTGTGCTGTCTTTTATTCCCTGTTGCTTTCTGTTAAATATAAGTTCTTCGCACATTAGAGCACATGTTTGTTGAAGGGCATTGCCCACTTCGTTTTCCTTTTGTGCTTCTCTGTAATTAAGTTATTCGTATGGTGTGGAAGTATATACAGAGGGGTTTTCCAAGGCACCATCAACGGCGCCTTTCTTTTTGCCTTTTTGAACAAAATATTTTGCAAGTATCATTGCGTTCAATGGCATTTCAGTGCCAATTCCTCTTTGTTTCACCTCGAAACGAAGCATGTTCATCATGATTGATTTTTCTGTTGTGAACCTTTTCGTCTCCTGCCTTACTATTAATTTATTAATTTGGGATGAAACCCTTGGTACCAGGTATTCCTTTCAATTTCATCTTATGTGTTTCATGTCGGATGGAACACTTCCAACTCCTCCCCTGCCCTACCCATGCGGAGCCCTTGTACTACTGTATAATAGTCAGTAGCCAATCGCGAGGAAAAGTATCTAACACTAAAAAGGAATAACACCACGCAGCTAGCTATTGAATAGTAGCAAAGCTGATTATCGACCGGTCGGGAAAATTAACAGCTGATGTGTTTCTTAGTTTATTGTTAATACTGTGTCATTCCGGGGTCGGTGTGCAATACACCACACAATACTCGTACGTAGCTACGTTCGGTTTGCAGTTACACGCTAGATATCCGTCTATCCTTGCGGCGCGAAACGTAAACTTACCTTGTTGTGACGATCCGCAGAGAAGAACTCGCTGTTAGTTCCCGGCACAAACTTCTCCGTGTAATAGTGTTCGTAGTGCTCGGCGGCCGGGAACGGCCCGGCGTAAGCAGCAGTGCTAGCCCCCCGGATCTTCTGGCGGGGGATCTTGTCGCCATAAGGCGATAGCACGTTGTCTATCTCGGGGGTTCCGAATCCCCAATCCCTGTGTTTTCGGGGGGAATGGAAAGGAAGACGTCCAGAGTATTCAGTAAGTTGCCTGAAAAAAATGCGGCTGTGCGATCAGGGATAACATTTCCCGTGAAGCCTCGACATTTTATATTTCTGGCAAAAAAAAAACACAATCCGTAGACAGCAAACACGAGATGAGGGTATAGGTGAGCCCTTGATGGCGTATTCGGTAAACCGAAAACAGGACAGGAGGCGTTATTCTCAAAAAGAAGCGACCAGTCTAACCAGATTTTATCGGCCGGTGTTAACGGGTTGATTGAAAAAAGACGTCACCAGACTTCACCAGGTTTGACCAGTAAAAGTATTCGCGATGTTGAAAACCATACGTAGCTTGTTGGGTTGTCTTCTATCTGCACTACCAAAAGTGGCTTTTCTTCCATATGCACTCTTGTTGCGCACTGTTGAGTGCGTTATTGGTTCTGTTCGCAAATGCCACTCTTCGAGATATAATACAATGCGTGCTCATGTTGACCAATTGCAAATATATCCTCAAGAAAAGGACGACGGCAATCGTCAGCGAATATATCACAATGAGACCCGCACACATCGCGTTCTCGAAGCTACACAAATCATCACGGCTAGCGTGGTGCGACTTGTACAAGCAACAGCCGCCGCCCTTCTGGTTAGTCTACCTGACGAGATTTTACCGCTGCGAAGTGAAAATTAACCAACCCGCATACTGCTAACGAAGGCATCAACCGGTGGGTAGAAGGAACGGGGGGGCGAATGGAAGACACCTGTAAACAAGCTTTGGTCCGGAGGGCCGTTGAATGTAAACACTCCCGCGAGATGAAGTGCAAAGTATAAATGACACGTAAAAAGTAACCAACTGCATTCCAAAAATGCTCAAACCCTTAAAAATCAGGGCATTCAACACGTGTCAGTATTAACACATTAAATCAAAGGAATACCTGGTATTCAGTAGGGTAGACATATTTTGTGGGCGTACTAGGCTTGACAAGGTGGAATAGCATCCTCCACTGACCTACTCAGTCACGTGGCTTGGTGGTTCAATGGGTGTTGCTCTATAACCTCTGTGGGTGGGTCGGGAAATCGAGTCTAGCCGAATTAATCATATACAAGTTTCGAGCGTGCGCGCTGGAGACATTAGGATTGATTATGATAGTGCGCTCCTGGACAGTACAGTAGGCTGTGACGAGGGGAAAACCGCAAGCACTAATACAGCAAGGTGATAATCAACGAACTCGAACTTAAATAATTTGTTGGTTATATAGCATAGCTACGCGACTGAGCAGGCCAGTGGGTTATGCTATACAACCATAACGGGGAAGGAGTATTGAAAAAGTACAAAACTTACCGAAGTGTCGGGTACCGGTGTTCAAAAAGTACTGAACTTACCGATTTGTTTCGTGAGGTATCGAGCCCAGTACCGAGGAAATTATGGTGCACACGGTATTGCGGTCAAGGGTATACCGGTACCCTCGGGAATACTTAGGTGAGGGTACCGAACTCGCCTACTCGTGTATGTGTCGGGTACCGGTATTGGAGAAATACCGAACTTACCGAAGCGTCGGGTAACGGTACTGAAAACATACCGAATTCACCCAAGTGTCGGGGGTACAAGTATTGAGGACGTACCGAACTTGACGATGGACCGGGTACCGGGTACTTTCGAGAAAATACGCCGGCATACTGCGGCACGTACCCTACCGAAATGCCCTACATATGTACCAGGGAAACAACAGCATATAGGCAGAAGCATGAATTCTAAATCGGGCAATGTGCGGCTGCTGTTGGCTCTACTGTGCATAGACATGGATTATCTCGGAAATAGAAGGATGCTCCTAGTGATTTTGGAAATGACCAAAGTCTCTCCTATCATCTGGGCCTCATAACGAAATCGGTTCGCGTCAGCTCTCGGCGCCTCGCGCGCGCTTTGTCGCTCGCTCTTCTCGAGGGTCGCGTCCCTCAGCCTCCCCCGCTCATACGCCCCCGCGCGCCCTCTCGGGTCGCGCCCCGCCGCGGAACGCGTCGACGTCGAACTAGGTGGATCTTGCGGGAATGACTCGCTGCTGAAGATGGCATTTTGCGGTGCCGTTGCTTCTCAGGAAAATATTTGTGGTGCTGAGCCAGTCAAAGTATCTCGCCTCAATTAAAAAACCACAGATTCACGGAGGAGTGAAAACACGGCTGGATTTTTCTCGGGTGGATTCATATATAAAAATAGCTACTACTCCTGTACTGCGATAACCCCCTTTCCAGAGTAGAAATAATACTGGTGTGCTACAACAACAGCGTTACGTATAGTAAGTAGTAGCAGTATGTACGAAGTAGCGAGCAGCTGGTGGTGTATATAATACTGTTTACAAGGGGGGCTTCGCCGCGGCGGGCTGACGCCCGCCTGCGGCTACGCGCAATGCCCGTAACGGCGAGGAGTAGCCTAATGAGGTAGATTGGTAGCTAAGCTTAGGGCGAACAAAGCGACTCTGTACTGCCAAGGGGTGTACAGCAGTAGTACATGACACCTAATAATGAAAAACACTCACAAACAGAGGCTAGGTTTCTTATTTACATGAGAGGAGAGGATGCGTTTTATACTAGCTTCAATATAACGGCTTCCGAATTTCTTATTTCTTGTAAATATCACCCTATGGTACTGAGGTGTTATGATACGTACGTACGTACGTACGGGTATATGCATGTACAGTATTAATAGTAGCTGCGTGTAAAAAAAAAGAGCGTGTGTGTTTTGTATGTGCGCTCTCCATCACCATATTCTTGGTAAACGTTGCTGCAGCGCCCACCGCCCTCATGTCCACGCCCGCGAGCGCACGCGAGGCCCTGCCCGGTACTATATCCAGGCACACACCGACCACTATCGTACTGCTGAATACCACGCACGCATGAATACTGTACAGATATCATCGCATATTATAAATTACCTGGTATATGATACTCTGTTACTGCTTGCAGCGGTACTGGTACTCGTACATATAGTACGTAGTACGTGTATATCAGCAGTAAAAGGAGCCGGTACGATAAAAATCCGGGTTGGTCGTCTACATAAAAAAACGGAATCTTGCATACCTGGTAGTGCGGTTTGCGTGTAGAACAAAAAATCATGTACTGGTTGGTATGGCATGTGCACGTGACTAAAAGGGCATGGAATCCTGGAAAAAATCGCAGCCCCGTGAGACATGAGTTGGGCACGGCCGAGACCGCCCTTGGCAGAGTAGGCAGAGCAGGGGTCGGCGAGCACGATGAGGGAGTTGCGTGTCGCCGGGTGGACGTCATCGCCAGTTATCGCGAAAAGGGCAAAAATCTACGTCTAAGAAAAGCTGTCGAGCTCTCTCCGAGCAGAGCCGCAATTTTGTACATGTATTTATTGCTGCTGTGTAGTACGTAATGCTGTACAGCAGTAGTGTAGTGTATAGTGTTGTAGATACGAGTCTACTCAGACACAAGAGTCAGAAAATAATTGAGATCTCGCCGCCGCCGAACGCGTCGACCTCGAACTGGGTGGATCTTGCGGGGATGACTCGCCGCTAAAGTTGATATTTGCGGTGCCGTCGCTTCAGAATAATATTACTATATTTGTGGTTCTGAGTGCATTTTGCCTCATTCATAAAAGGTAATGGTCATTTGGGGGTATACCCCCTGGTTTTACGGCCATTTGGGGGTAGGGTCAAAGCGCGCCCGCGGAACGTGCTCCCGCGGGCCCAAACAAGCCTCAAACGCAATTCCGAAGCCCTGGCGAGATACCCGAAGCCCATGCCAAGCACGCACACAACTGTTTATTTTTGTTTCGGGCACGTTCTTGGGCCTAACGGGACGGCGTTTTCTGCTTCTCCCATCACCGTCATGTTTTCTCAGAAGAAATGATATGTTCTCAGAAGAGCCGATATCTTCAAATCGTCTACGTATAAATAATTGATTTGTACATAGTTTCGCTGAGATTTTGGGAGGCAAACGACCCCGACTACTCGCAAGTGCTGGATGTTCCGCCCCGTGGTCTATTCGGGCTGTTAGGCGATGACGTGGATACGTACTGCAGTAGTCGTGTTTAAGGCTGTCCCAGGTGGTTAAAAGGGGGTATTGTTTCGGTCAAACGGGATGAAAAAAGTGGTCAAGTGGGGGAAGTAGATAAACTTAGTAGGTACGTGGGGTTATCCCCGCCCAAGTGAGAGATCGAACGGGGTCTTCGTTTGCGTAATGTAAGTACGTTACCCGTTGGATCTTCCCAATATCTAACATGTGCTACCTGTGTTAGAGGGGTCGCGGCGTCGCGGAGTAACATAAAATACCCGTGTTATCCATTTTTTCTGACATCCCAAATGCAGTTACTACATAGTAACTTAAGTGCTATAATAAGGCGCGACCTCAGTACCTGCAGTAGTCAAATATGCAATACACCACGCGGGGGGAATACTGAATGCCCTGAACTAACGCGAATGAACAGCTATCAACGTATACGTGTCGTTTAGGTTATGTATTTGTAAAGGAAAACATACCGTCAGCGTACAGCAGCAGCAGCCGTGGCGGCGGCAGCAAGAAACGCAGTAGAACATCAGCAACAGCAGCAAGCATCCGTGCAGGACACACGAGGCCAGGGTCAGCGTCGCTGTACGTTCGGCTTGTCGATTTAACCCTTGAAACGTCTGTGCACGGACTCAGTTTGTTGTGTGTCTTCTGGTTCCGCAACGGGGTCTTGATATTCGGCATACTTTGAAGACGAAAAACCTGCACCTGTGATTCGTACGTGTCTACAACAACACATTTTCTCGTAGCACAGGTGCCACCACTCCTACTGCTGTACGATATCTACAGCAGCAGAGCCCCTTCGTCCCTTCATCTGTAGGAGGGTGGGCCAGGCGATATCACCTGCAGCACATGTCTCAGGGACACGGCCGAAACTTTTAGCTGTGGTTTGAAACATTTTGCCTACTACTACGTAGAGTTGGGTTTCGTTCGGTAGAAATCAACAAACACACATTGCCCGGTAACTTATATTAGCGTTTACTTGGTCATGTACGCTATCTGGTTGGGTTAGGGTCAGGGTAGCAAGACTTCTGTTAACACCCCTACAGAATGTCGCTCGATACGGACTGCTGCTGCCGCTGCTGCGGTAACATACTTCGTATAATGTCAACTCTTCATTGGCTATATACATACTTAGGTCGTGCCTCTAGCGTGTGTTAGTATATCCACTAGGAATTCTGCTAACTCTACTGTTAATAACACAGCGTTATGTAAGCTTTTTATTGGCCATGTACGTTATCCGTCTAAAGTGTGCTGAGGTAGCAAGTAAAAAGGAGGTAACATGCTAACATAATGTTACTCGCAACGGGCTGGTGTCGCTAACACGGTAACAATGTCAATGAAAGTTTGGTAATTCCGCTAACACACTTACATCGTGTTACGTAAGGGTTTAATGGACCATATACGTTCTCCGTCTAAAGTGTGCTACGGCAGCAAGTGAGAATTCCGCTGACACACTAACATAACAATACTCGCTACGGGCTGATATCGATAACACGGTAACATACTGTTAACGCTTCATTGTCCATGTATGTTCTCCCTATAACGCATGTTACGATATCAACTAGGAATTTCGGTAACACACCAACATAGTGTTACTCGCTATGGGCTGCCTACCTTAACACCGTAACACGTATACTGCGGTCATCACGGGATCAAGGTAACGCTCTTAACATAATGTTACGCGATCGCCCGCCGATAGCGTAACACACTAACACTATGTTATCACAGAATCCGGAAATTAGATAACGTAGTAACGTCATCTTACGATTGTTTCCGCTGACGCCTAACATTAACATAAAACGTTGAGTGTTACATTATCCGAGCGGTGAAAGTTTTGGGACTATCTACTAAACTGTACCAACAACATGAACCCATTCAGACCTGAAAAAAATGCCCCGCACAAATTCCAAGTACTGTGTCCCCAAATTCGAGGGACCAGTTCTTAAGGGGTTAAAATAAAAAAAATACGATAAAATGCGGCGCAATCGCATTTGGTAAATAATTCCAAGCAAAAGGACAACTCCTTGATTTGTTTCGGATATGATAGGGGAAACCCTCTAATATTCAGGGGCTGGTTTAACAAAATTGGGTGAGACACAGACTATCTCCTTGAAGGTTTGACTATTAGGCATCCTTCGCTTTTCTCGCTTTCTCGTAAAATGAAGCATATAGAAGAGAAGCAACTTTACTATCCGCAGAGCCGTGATGGCACCTGCCACGGAAGGGTCTGATTGCCCGACATTTGTTTTTAGAGCGGCGCCCCAGTAAAAAACAAAAAACAACGGAAAACAGTTCGATTTGCTTTCCCGGCGTTTTGGACGCACGGGCACAGGGGCTGTAGCTATCGAGACTTTTTGCGTCTACGAGTATTGTTTCTAAGATGCTCTCAGCAACGCCGCTACCACGCGCCCTATACTTGGATGCCGATCGTATACATAAGCGCATTCCAAAGAATCATTGAGCGCTATCCATTGTACACTTCAACCCAACTCAACTCATCGGGGGTATGTGAGATATCAAGCAACGTGCTCCTGAAAGCACCACATACACGTGCATCATACAAAAACTATACATAAAAATCGATCTTGAAGCGTCCACGATGCCGAGCTTTAGAGTTATAGAGCAAGTGCTTTTATCGCCCTTGCTTCGCAGTTGCCTCATTTCTGCGTTACATTCGACGTTCGCTCGATTGCGCGGAAGGTGCTCTCACTACCCCGACAGCAGCAACAACACCAGCAAGAAGCAGCACCGACCTCAAGCTCATTAGGTTTGAGGATGTCGTCGTTATCGTTTTTGTTTGGCGTCGCCTGGTTTAGCTGGTGTTTGTGCATTTTTTACGTACGAGTAGTAACATGATACCTCGTGTACTTGCCACAGACCACTCTTGAAGCCACGCTTTCTAAGTCTGGTCGTGTGCATGGCAAGCCCTTGGCATACTCGTCAGGGGCTGGTTCCATCTGAAGCTGCTCCGTGCATGCTGCTGGTAGCTGCGGGCGGGCCTCGTCTGGTGCAAAAAAATGACACGTGCCGACGAACCTCTTATGATGCCCCCTGTTCCATTTTTAGTTGGTGATCCATGCGAACGAAACACTACTTGAATCAAGTTGAACCACATGCGACACGAACCGGCGGCGGGTCAAAAAAGCGCAACACGTGCCGACGGTCGTGCGCCGCCAGTAAAAAAAACGCGTTTCCCCTTGCTTCCGTTGTAATATTTATCTCGAATACGAATGCTATCCAAGTAATACGAAACCATGCTAATTTTCTTTTTACTGGGTAATTTCCGGCCTTCCAAGCTCATATCATCACACTGGGGGGAGTACAGTTCCTCGGATAAGGGGCGAAAAAAACAAGTACGACGGTTAGCAGCGACACGGTGAAACGGTGACATAATTTCAGTGGCATTGTAAAGGAACACCGTGGCATTGCAAAGGGACTAGTTTTCCGCGCTTGGCCCTCTATTTACGCGAACAACCCAACCTCCATAGTCAAAGCACATATACCAGGTGTAAATGCTTGTTATCATCTATCTGAGCGTGGACGCGAACCATGATCTCACCTCATCAGCTTGACCATGTAGATCTTGTCGAAAAAGCTGGGCTCTTTGTTGCCGATGAAAGGGTCGTAAAGCATGTAAGCCAGTTTGATGCAGCACAGCTCCAAGTTGGGAGAACCCCCGAAGTAGTGGAGGCTGATGGACACTGTCGTGAGCCACGACGGATGTGGACCGGTGGACCACGGGGAGTCGGGCCACGGGAGATAAAATTCCCCCCCCCCGAGGAAACTCTCACGGTCCGCCCTGCATATCTTCAACGCCCTGAGACGGTCGCCCCCGACAAGGAGTACCGCCGGGCGCTGTCGTGTGGAATAAGTGGGGCGGCAAACAACAAAAAGACGCGAATGCAAGTTACGCACTATTTTTCCCTAATTTTTTATTTCACACCGGATTTTTATTTTTGAAGTAAAGAAGAAATCAATTATGCCGAACAATAGGATAGACCCAAGCGTGGGAGGATCGAGTTCAAGTGCTAGATCGACAAGCCGAGCGTACAGTGACGCTGGCCCTGACCAAAGTGTGTCTTACTGCTGCTGCTACTGTTTAATGCTGTTCCGTTGTTGTCGTCGTTGTTGTTGTTGTTGTTGTTGTTGTTGTTGTTGTCGCTGCTGCTGCGGCCGCCACAGCTGCTGCTGCTGTATGCTGACGATTTTGTGGGCGATGCACGTGGCTGAATCATGTTTTGTTTTTTATTCATTTCGGAACGTAAAATATCGTAACGGTTTTGTTTTGTTTAGTGCTACCGAACGAAAAACCCGACTCTATACCTTTAGGTGGAATATATCGTACCAAATCAACGTGTAGGCCGTGTCCCTACGACATGATGCAGGTGGTATTGTAAGGCCCACCCTCCCACTGACAAGGGGGCGGGTAAGCTCTGCTGAAGATGCCGTACAGCAGTAGTAGTGGCGGCACCTAGATGCCGTACAGCAGTAGTAGTGGTGGCACCTGTGCTAGGAGAATATCGTTTTTTGGACACTACGACAGACTTCGGTTTTCGTTTTATTAAGTTCTACAAAACCCAATCTACCAGTAGGCAGAATATGTTCGACCACAGTCGTGTCCCTAAGACATTATGCCGGTGGTATTGTAAGGTCTACCTTCCTACTGATCAGGGGACGGAGACGCTCTGGTGTACATGTCGTACACCAGTGGTCGTGGTAGCACCTACTGCTTTACGAGAATATCGATTGTTAGACACACGTACAGGCTGGTTCGAGTACCGCGGAAAATTCATTCAGTGGCCAATGTCCACGCCGTGTTTTGGAGATAGGCCCTGAAATTTGGCACACGTGTTTTATGCGCCTTAGGGCCCAGACGAGCAAATATAAAATGAAAATAAAAAATGAAAATAAAAACGAAAAGCAGAACTAAAGAATAATCGAGCCTCATTGGTCAAACAGCAAAAAACAGCAGTAGAGATCCCGAAAACTCAGTTTTTTTTTTTCGTTTTTTTTTATTGCCAGAGGGGTTTTTTTTAATGAAAAGGGGTGCAATATTATCTGATTATGGGATATCATCGCCAAGAGGAACATAGGATGACCTGTTCGCAAGCGCACGGTGGGTGGAGTAGTGCGTGGGGCTGCTGCAGGGCTTGTGCGCCATCAAAGCCAGCATATATCGGTAGGGTATAACCAAGCTGTGCCTATGCAAGAAACCAGAGGGTCAGGAGGTGGCTGTGGCGATATATTTTGCGATGGGGGTGCCAGAGAGCGGCCCGATGTCTGCCGACAAACGGCGAGGACCCAAACACAACTTCCAGGGCCTTCCTGAGGGAGCGGGTTGGACCACGAGCACCGCCTGCTCTCAGGGGTGCCTCGCGCGTGCGAGTTGGGTTTGTCCAGCTGCATCGTTGGGTGCATTCGCCGCGAGTCCATATGCGGTGGCGGTTGAACTATTCCGTGATTCAAAAAAGAAGTTGCACCGCGAGTTTTTGCGAGCATTTTCGTTCTTTTTTTCAGATAAAGTTGGCTGTCGTTTGGACTCAACTGCGTTTTTTTAACAAAAAACAAAAGGCTGTTCGTCATTTTCATTTTTTGTTTTCATTTTTTATTTGCTCGTTAAGACCCACCCTTACCCGAGACTTTAACGGATGTTTTTTTTTTATATATACTGTTTGTTTTGTGATGTTTAGGGATTTTTTGGGAAGTTTGGACCTATGCCAATGGGAAAGCGATGTTTGAAAGCGATGTTTGAAATATTTCCTGGAATTTTCCGGCTAAAGATCCGCTCGTACCGCCGCTGTGGGAAAAAAAGGGAAAAACATGCTTGATTTTTCCCCTTATTTTTTATCAAACGGTTGCAGGCGGCGCAATTTGCTTTTTCCCGCTGCAAATCTTCAACACCCTGATAAAGATCACCTCGTGCGACGATAGACCTTTGATCTCGACATAGACTCAGCCCACGGCCAACTCGCTTCGAGTCGGGCAAGGCCAACGAGTGTAGATGGCGGCCTCGAAGGTATAAGGTGGATCCATGGTCTAGGGGGCGGGAGATTGCCGGTGGCGTCCTACGCTCTTCTCCCAAACCCGATTATTAAAAAACAATTTGTTGTGATTTTTGTGACGGATCGAGATTTTTTGTCATCCGTTTTATGCACACCAGGAGCCGATTGTTTGTCTATCAGACGCCTGGTCAGCGCCCGCCCCATATCACCGGCCATCGTGTGAACACAGTGACCCTAGGATGGGTCGGAGCCCGTAACGCGAGCGCACCGCGTTCAGAATCCATGACGCAGTAGTTGGTTTCGTCGATCCATGTCTGTTGAGGACTCGGAATCTCGCCGCTTCGAAATAACATCCGCCTGAGTTTTTCTCAAGCCGATCTTGTCCCAACATCGGCCTGAGAATTGCTTTTTATGGGCTTTTCCAAAAATCGGGAATATTTCGTTTTATGAATCGATCCCATAGCAAGCTTGTGCTGGAAAAATCTGGTGGGGATCTTAGGAATTCAAACTTTTCAAGGTAACTTCGCTTTCTCACTGGCATAGGTCTTAACCCCGCCCCTTAAGTGGTTTGGGGGACAAACTACTTGGAATTAGTGTGGGATAGGTTTTGCAGCTCTGAAAGGGTTCAGAGATCCAAAATGTTCGGCGGAAAAAGTTAACCCATTCGTAAAAGGCTCAGGTAGAGCGCATAAAGTACGTATAACAAATTTCAGGGCCTATAGCCAAAAAACGGCGTGGACATTTTGACTTTTGTGCGGTAAAAGTGCAAAAATAGGCATTGCCTCGTAGTTACTTACTGTAGATTCAGTACATAATCGATTTAGGGCAATAAATATGACCGTATATGACCATACGCAGTCAGATCTTCGGAAATGTGCGTGAAACTTTGTACAAACGTGCCTTGGACCACCTGAAAGCGGCTCGTTAAAAGAAAACAACTGGGGTAAAAAAATCCTACGGAAACGCCTGACTATTGTTGACCACTTTGAAGGCCTGTGATTCGTCGGGCCACATTTTCGGCGGTAGCGCCAGTTCTAGGTCCTCGAACAAAAAACTGACGATGTCACCCTCTTCAACTGTTTATGGCGGTCAGTATGATAGAAAATATGTGACATTGGAGTTGTTATTGCATGCGGCATTCGTGACTGACGTTTTTTTGGGTGATATGCCTGAACCAGCTCGTACATATTGTGTATATCAGGTCAAGGGCGCACGAAAACATTTTCCCGAGACCCACACATCAATTTTTGTATCTCGGGCGTGCTGAGGCTGAGGGGGGGGGTATTTCTCACCTGCATTAAATCCTATATAAACCACGACTGAACACTAATTCCTATGCACAACAAGTGACTTGATCGTAGACTGGGGACTGGGGACGAAACTCTAACACTTGACTTGACTGGGCATAGAGTCACTCCATCGTTCAGAGCGGCAAGTCTTCTTGGTCCGGTTTTGAGTTTTGAGTACTCTGTGTGTGCGAAAAAAAGCTGCCTTGCCTAATATATTTGTCTGATGCAGCCTGAACCGAATCTAGCAGCCCATACAAGCTCATATAAATACATGTCCAAAATTGCAGCTGCTGCTCGGAGAGAGCTCGACAGCTTTTCTTAGACGTAGATTGTTGCCCTTTCCACGATAACTGGCGATGAGGACCACCTGGAGGCACGAAACTCCCTCACCGTTCTCGCCGATCCCTGCTCTGCCTACTCTGCCAAGGGCGGTCTCGGCCGTGCCCAACTCTAGGCTCACGGGGGCACGTTCGTTTGAGGATTTATTGCCTCTTTGTCACAGGCTCGCCAAATTTTCTGACAGTCCCTTGCGGGATGATTCCCCCCTGTTTGGGACCTTGCAAGACCCACCAAAATATCTACCGCATGCGCGCGTGTCGGGACTTTCTCTCGCGAGGCGGTGAACGTCATCGGGCGATTTATCGGTTAACGTGCCCACCGGCCTAGTTTGTACCGAGCAGGGCCTTGCGTGCGCCCGTGGGGCGTGAGCATGCGGGCATTGCACGCTGCAACGTATTATACATCGAGAGCTTGCTGTTTTTCTTGAAATAGTGGTTCCGATTTCTAGTATTATTCCGGCAAATAAAAAATAAAAAACGGCACCCTGGTTGTCTACAGTAGCTCACGCAGCGAGTGGCGTGTTTTACAGCGTCGTTGCCAACCGACGCCAACCCAACCTATACATATATCATATATTTATAGGGGGGGGCAGGGGTGAAAAAATACATTAAATAAACAAAAAATGTTTTGTGGAAACAAAAAAAAAGAACGAAAAAAGAAAACAGTCGGCTGGTTGCTATGAAATGATATGCATTTTATGTACCAAGGGGTACGAGATGTTCTTGCATTACTGTAAATACATTTATAACAAATACGTCAGTTGTGAGTTCACCCGATTGAATAGTAGATACTCAACTTTGCGTTGTGACTGACTGTTGTTGAATGCAATGTTTTCAACTTTTTTGGGGGGTCGTAAGTTTTCGATTCCGTATGAACTCTAGCTGTATGTATACCTAGAATGTGTATGTACATAATGTCTACAGGTGTGACTAATGTACGGTGCTGGCCCTCTCATAAGAAATCGAGCTCAGGCTGACTTTCTTATTCTGGGTGTGCGCGAGAGCACATTTTCTCATGCTGTGCTTCGTAGTTTATTTTGGTGCCTGATAAGACGTTTTCCTAGCACTGCAAGAGTACTGTATAATACATTGAGTGGTGGTTTAGGTACAGGTAAGCCATAGGAAGGGGTCGTTTACTTGAAGTTTACAGCAGTGTGGATGGGGGAGCGTATTTCATTTTCATGCATGGCCGTAGTCGTATGACCATAGACCCTCGCATCCCTACAATGCCGGGACGGAGTATGTCGGGTTTTCACCGACCAGACAGACATCTGCTAGCACCAAGCGCGAAGCGCCGTGAGATGTTGGGCGAGTCGCATGAAGGGTGAGCTGCATCCTGCTAAAAACCGCTTTGTGAGGCGGACTTGCATATGGATGACAGCTTCAACGAGTGAATTTAATTTCTGGTGTGACCACTTCCTGAGACAGCAATGGGAGCACTATGTAACTGCCTCGTGGGTGCCTTACCATAAGCACTACGTGGTACGATCATTCCCGTTGTCCGGAGTAAATATTCTCCACCCCGCACAAATGATCTGACTCGACCGCCAGCTGTGATCGACCGCCTAAACCCCCCAAAAAACAACGGTACTCTGGTGGTCTAGCTCATGTAGTGACAGTGGGGGGGGGGGGTGTACTCATGTTGTGCACGGCCGTAGCCATATGACCATAGACCCTCGCATCCCTACAATGCCGGGACGGAGCGCGTTGGGTTTTCACCAACCAGGCAGACATTGCTTGCACCAAGCGCGAAACGCCGTGAGGTATTAGGCGAGTCGCATGGAGGGTGAGCTGCATCCTGCTAAGAACCGCCTCTGAGGCGGACTTGCATATGGACGACAGCTTCAATGAGTTAATTTAATTTCTGGTGTAGCTACTTCCGGGGGGGGGGGGGTATTTTCCAGTTCCTATACTAAATTTTATATAACCAATGACTCACCCCTTAACTCAACCACAAGTTACTTGGTTTTAGAATGAGCACTTGTCAGCCACTGTGTTGATCTGGAAGAATCACAGCCAAGCACAGAAGCAGCGAACAAAACAGCAGCCTTGGGTCTTGCAGTACACTTCTGTGTAGGCGAACGTACACCGCCTGATCAATGGCCTGATGCAACCTGACCATGAAACCTAATAGCAGACTGTAGACAACGTAACTGAGCCCAAGTGAGTCAGGTGGCTAGAGCTCAGTACCCTCACCAGCGGAGCTGCCAGTAGCTCGGAAAACGCGGCGAGACTTAATTAGTTGAAACCGTCTAAAACGCGGCGAAATTGGCGGCTTTTCTCGACGAACCGCGTACACCCCCGCCCGCGTACATCTCTGTGGGGAGGAGACATGCACAAGGGTTGTTGCGCCCATGGTGAAGTGTGGTATCTCCTCGGGCTGCAAGTACCCAGAAGATGTCGGTGGAAACCACTACTGTTGCTCGGAATGTAATGCACGTTCGTTGTGTGCAAGCCTTTTGGGACCCAACGGACGTTAAAAGCACCCCAGATACTACCTGTAGGTTGTGTAGCATCAGCCACTGCCACGTACAGCAGTCGCAGAAAGATGGAGCAGTAGCTGCTGCTGAGTCTGCTGTAGCAACTGGGGCGGCGAGTCCATCTGCACTATCTTGACTCATCCAACTCATCCGACTTTTCAACACTTCGTTTGTTCGCCCTCCCTCCGACTATTATTGCAGACGAATTACACCAAACACCACTTTTAACACTGCTCACCATCCAAGTTATTCATGAAACACACAAACAACAGACGTAGGGCTCGTGCGCAATGTTTCGACGGTGCACCGTCTTGCTGAGCAACTGACGCCCAAAGGCTGAGCAGTAGGTGTTTAGTTTGAGCAAAAACAAACTGAAATCAGGGTGTGTTGAGGGGGGGGGGGGGAGGGTCTCGGGTTCATTTTTTCGCCCGCCCTTGTACTGCTGTATAAAGGATGTTTGTATTTTTTAGATTTTTGTTGTGGCATCTATTATTAATAGTCGTCATGCGGAAAAAATGTGTGTGAGTACGATAGGGTTTGAAGATTTTTCCGAGAAACGGAAAAATTGAATTTAGATGATTTCAGACCCCGGACAGATCAGCTCACCGTAGCTCACCGGTGATCTACGTCAGCTACATGAGCTACACATGTTTTATTTCGCTTGATCTATAGGCGATAGCTCATCTGCACATGTTTTCAAAGCTTGAGCTACAATAGGTAGATCATCTGCACACGTATGTCCGGAGTGAGCTATATGGTCTGCCTGAGCTATCTCATTTGGCCCAAAATGAGCTATAGGAGCTACATGAGCTACGCATGTTTTCAAAGCTTGAGCTACAATCGGTAGCTCATCTGCACATGTTTGGAGGGCTTGAGCTATAATTTTATCATTATATTATTTGCCTTCCGACAATTTGCAGGTCATCATTCATTCAGAGTGAACAAGCTGACCCAATTCGTCGAATACCACCAATCAATCCCATCCAACCAATTTCCCTCCCCTCCGTGTACTCAATAATTGGTAGCTCCTCGGCGCATGTTTTCAAAGCTTGAGCTATAACCGGTAGCTCATCTGCACATGTTTTGGAGGCTTGAGCTATAGGCGGTAGCTCATCTGCACTTGTTTCGGAGGCTTGAGCTATAGCGAGTAGCTCATCTGCACATGTTTTCAAGGCTTGAGCGATAGGGGACAGATGGCCAAGCTCACGAGATGTCATTATATATAACAAACCTGGATCAAAACTCGCGTGCACTCGGACTTCCAAAACCGAGACCTTTTGGAATATAGCCGGGGTGTGATACAAGTCTAGTCCGGGAGGCGGTGAAAGCCTCATCTTGACCAAGACAAAATTTTTATTTCCGTACCAAGTCTCTATTGATCACAAAAAGTCTTGGCTGGAAATCTCTCGACCAAGACGATACTTGTATTTACTTGATTTCAGTATCAGTGTGAGTTTGAAAACCAAAGTACGAAAAGAACATCGAAAATAAGGTTGACCAGGATGGACAAAAATAAATACGACTTACTTGATTTTAGTACGGGACGAAAAAACTTGAGTTAAGAAACCGAAAGCTGAACATTTTCTGCACAAGGTGGAATAAATGGAATTTTCTAGATTTTATTCAAAGTGGAGTTAATGTAGGCCAAAGTGAGGGTGTTATATGCATGTTCGCCGGGAAAGAGCTACAATGAGCTTCGTACAATAGCTATGATCATGTTTTCCCGGGGTGAGAGCTATAGGCGATAGCTCATCTGCACATGTTTTCCCGGCTTGAGCTATAGGCGGTAGCTCATATGTACATGTTTTGAAGGCTTGAGCTGTAATGGGTAGCTCATCTGCACATGTTTCGAAGGCTTCAGCTATAATCGGTAGCTCATCTGCGCATGTTTTCAAAGCTTGAGCTATAATCGGTAGCTCATCTGCACATGTTTTCAAAAGTTGAGCTTTAGAGGATAGCTCATCTACACACTTTTGCACAAGGTGAGCTATATGATCTGCCTGAGCTGGCTCATCCGTCCCGAAATGAGCTACATGAGCTACATGAGCTACACATGTTTTCCCAGGCTTGAGCTATAATCGGTAGCTCATCTGCACATGTTTTCAAAGCTTGAGCTATACACGACAGCTGAGCTAGCTCATGAGCTGTACGGGGTGTGGATGATTTGCCGGTAGGTTGTATGATTTAGTTGCTTTACATATTATGGTATATGATCCCGTTCAGTTTTTGTACGAGCATACGTTGCCTACGTATGACACATGTGTGGTATATGATCCCGTTCAATTTTTGTGCATAGACTTCGTACGTACTTACTATTGTCTTTCTTTAGGGATCCCTCATCCCTGCACTCTGAGAGCTCTCACTTCGACACCGCCGCCTTTCATTACTTCCTCATTACTTTCTCTCTTTGTTCCCTATATACTTTAGTTGTCGAGAGGCTACTTCCTCTTTCAGTTTTGGGTTCGTGTGTGTTACCAAAGAGCTCGGCAGCGCGGGCAAGCCCGGCGCCATCGCGGGTATGGGAGGGCGCTGGCCAGTAGAGGGGGGGTCAGAAGGAGCGAGGTCGTCTTTTTCGTTGCTATGCGTGGCGTGTTCACCGAGACACGAGGGAAGCATCAAGAGTCTTTGTCTGCGTTGCTGCTGGTTGTATCAATCCAGTATGTCATAATTATAAAGTTTGTTTAACACTGAAAAAGAACATTCAAGCGGTGCTTATTTTTCGGAACACACACCAATTTTGATTTCCAGAGAGTGACAGGAAGGCGGTTCGAACACCATCATGCTCGAGCGGGCGAGCGAGGGCCACGGTGAGCACCGGGCTTCACGCGATGCGGGCCACGGGGCTCACTGGGGCAGAGAGGCAGTGAAGCTCGACCCGGGCGAAATCGATGGCGAGGTGATCGCGGGGTGGCTGGAAGCGTCGAGGGTGACAAAACACGACACGTCCTTCATTGATTCATTCGAACTCACGTTCAAGCTGCTCACGCTGAAAGCGAGTTTTTTTTTCTTTTTTTTCTTTTTTGAGAAAAACAGATGTACTACCACACATACTCACGAAAAATGCACAACTCACACACCCACAGCAGACAGCGCAGCGCCGTGCCGTGAGCCGTGTTGCTGTGCTTTCTCTTTCGAACGTACAGCTTTGTCGTCCTGGAGCATGGAGCTACTTTGCACCACGAGCACGTTTGCAAGTCCGCCGTTTCTATGCTGCACCATGAAGCTCTTGGCATTTTCAAGTCGCGGTGCCAGCACTACATCATGTGGGCCTCTTCTGTACCCCTTTCCTTGCGCGAGCGTAGCGGGCGGCGTCAGCCGCCCGCGAAGCGGAGTGCTTGTACGAGTATACCTGGTACATTTTAGTGTGAGCGGGTCGGTACCGCTGTTGTACCTGGTGATGACAGTCATATTTTACGCAGATAGTCTCTTGGATAGTTTGTGGTTGGTATTTTTGTGGGTATACCAACAACGTAAAGGCCGGCAGTGAACTAAATAAAATTATTATATATACGTCAGCTGTGAGTCCAACCGATTGAATAGTAGATACTCAACTTTGCGAGCTGCGTAGAAATTTTGTTCTATGTGTTATTTGTGGTATTGGTGTAGGCTTCGTGATGTACTATAATAGGAGCCTGGTAGTTACTACTCGATTTTAGAATAAGCCGTTCGCGCGTTTTATGTGTTTATTCCTCGTTAAGGATATATATCGTTCATCAGTGACTCCCCTGGATACTACCCGGGTCAGCAGGACAATGTAACACGCTTCAAACTTCAGCTCAGGGGCCGCCAGGAAGCGAGGAGGAGCAGGGGGGGGGGGGGGAGGGTATCCCATGATCATTCTGCGCATTGATACGGTACCCGAACTGAGGAGACAAGTATGATCTTTGGCAAAGTAATCCTATACATCTGTGGGGGGGGGGGGGGGGGGGGGGGGGGGGGGGGGGGGGGGGGGGGGGGGGGGGGGATTATATGTATGGTTGTGTTTGTGTAATCACAGGTCCTGACGTCCTTACGACATTGTGGGTGGAGAATAGGGTGGAGAGCGTAGTAGTTGTTGTTTTACATATAAACGTTTAAGTCTTGTTGTTGCTTAGTCGTTGATATGCTGTATTTTATTAAGAAATTGTGTGCTTCTTCGGGGAATGAGCTGCTGTTTGTATTTTCAGCTGCTGCTGTTGTGATGCCCAGGTTACATTTTATATGGCTCGAGGTGGCACCTAAATCAAACCTGGGGGTTCCTTGGAACCATGGCGTTCCCGAATTAAGGTGTATTGTTTGTTAGTAAGTTTTTATGTTTTTTTTATGGAGTGGATGGTGGTATGAATTAGAGATAACGATATATCACGTTTTGTTGGTTTTCTTATGCAATGTTGTTGTGTTGTAGAATTTAATATGTGCGATGGGTTTCTATACGACTATGCTACTCGTATAATATATTCTCTCGTATAAAATGGATTGGTTTGGGGGGATACAGAGGTGTCATAGGTCGAATGCAGAAGGCAAATATGTGAGCCAAGTGTGTGTATGTAGGGAAGGCCGGGGGGGTTATTTTTGGGGAACTACAAAAGGAGAGCAGTCGGTTGGTTGGTATGAAATGCTATGCGTTTTATGAATCATGGGGTAGGCGATGTTCTTGCATTGCGACTGAGTGTTGTTGAGTGCAACTTATGTGTCATATTTTTTGAGGATTGAATTGTTTGTGTACGGTCGTTGTAAAATGTTTGATTCCGCAAAAACTCTGGTTGTATGTGTATGTATGTACAACATGTCTATATGCTTGACTAATGTACGGTGCCGGCCCTCTCATACGATACTTGAAATCAGGCTCAGGCTGACTTTCTTATTCCGAGTGTGATCGAAGGCATGTTTTCTCATGTTGCGCTGACTTGTTTTGGTCCCTGAGAGGACGTGTTCCAAGGAATGTACACTGAATGGTGGTTTAGGCCAAGGTCATCCATAGGGATGGATCATTTTCTTAAAGTCTATGCATTGACTAAGTTTAGAACTTTCCTAATTTTTCGTTGGGTTCCTTTCTTACGAGTAGACCAGTACAAAAGTATATGTATATATGTATAGTTATGTTTGTGAAATTTTCGCACTTTTCGCAACTTTTCTCTTCGCGTGAGCGCTTTTGGGCAAAACGCTAAACACCCCGACACAGGACGCCCGGCCGGGCACATTGGTCGAGGTTTGAGCTCGATCCGAGCACTGTAGCTTGCGTGGCGGGCGCTCAAAGTTGGTTTTTGCGCGGGAGTGGATAAGCCGATTTCCCGGGTTTCTTGCATGAGGCCTTTTTTTGTACGTACGTGCCAGTAAAAAATAATTTGTGTTTTTAGATTTTGACAGTTTTTTGCTCTCTCACATGCACGCAGGCGGCCAGGCCAGAAACATGTACCAGATAGACAACAGACAACATGCACAGAGCACGGCGTTACGGCGTTGCCGCCCACACCAGTAGGGAACATCTGAGCTGTACTGGTGCTGCTGTGGGTAGTTGTTAAATCGAACGCGGCTGCCCGTAGCCCGCCACCTATCTTCCATTCTTTGCTGTGCACTCGGACCGATTTGTTAGGGCCGTGTTTATCACGTGTGAGTACGTACAGCAACTAACTGCTGCTACTTGGCTGCTATGATATTTCTGATGTTGCGGTTTTTTTTCCCCAAGCACACCACCAAATTTTTAGACATCAGATAACATGCAGAGAGATCACAATTAACAACACGTTACAACCCCGCCCAGCAGCACAAGTGGCAGCAGGCAACATCACGCGCATGTGGCAGGTCCACGGTGCACTGCTGTGGCTCCAGCAGAACTTGCTTTATCGGAGACCATGATCCGTCATCGGTCATCTCTACCTCTCTTCTTCTGCTGCGCTGCTGCTACTGCTGCTCTGCATGCGTATATGCGATGAGGGCGTGTCTTAACTTCACTTCGCGGGCATTGGAACGGAACGAACGTAAAATTATTTGCCTGAAAAAGTGGTGCTGATTGGATATTGAGAAACAAAAACACCGAACAGATTCCAAGCGTTCCAAGCTGTCCGTAAATTTGTAAAGAGGAAGCGTATGTGTCAAAACAGTAATCCTTGTTCAGCAGAACCGAACGGCCCACTTGGA
The DNA here is from genome assembly GCA_008828725.1 of Saccharina japonica. Taxonomy (NCBI): domain Eukaryota; class Phaeophyceae; order Laminariales; family Laminariaceae; genus Saccharina; species Saccharina japonica. Next base: position 28,742 of record MEHQ01002335.1, read on the forward strand.
ACGAGATTTACGGCAGTTGATTGGTGCTGGAATGTTGCAACTGGTTGCGACATTTGCTGGGAGGCCCACGAGGGCATGAGGCAAAATGAGATGACATGGGAGCACGCGATGGAGCACGTGCAGACGCCACAGGTCTCGCCTGCGGTAGGAGCCACGCGATACGGCCATGGCCTGTACAGGAGGCTCACGAGGGAAAAATTCGGGTGGCGAACGAGACTGTGGCGATAGATATCTAGTCAAAACACTGGACCGATGTTCACAGAAGCACCAGGATACCTCGTCGAGCCGGGACGGCGATATCATAACTTCTAGATTTGTCCCGAGGGTGCCACTTGGACGGCTAGCACTGCTCGGTCTGAGGCATGCCAGGCGCTCTATTTGCTTGTGAAGCTATCCTCTATACCAGGAGCACTCGCTGCCTACGTGACGGTACCCCTGTCCTAGAGTCCAGCTGCACAGTCCCGAGGCAAATTTCATGGGTTATTTTTTGTTGCGGCCTGTTCCAGGATCGGGTGCCTAAAAATTCGATCGGACACAAACCGCAAAAACAGCATGGAATGGAACGAACGAACGCGAATAGTCTCGTTCCGTTCCAGCCATTCCAAGCTGTCGAATGGAGTTAAGACACGGCCTGAGTCACACAATGCTGTGCACACACACGCACGCCAGTACAAACAAAATAAGTTGGCTCTTTGGTAATATTGTCAAATGATTGAGATGCCCGGTCGTGTGTAACCCAGCGACACCACAGACAGCACACACGAGCAGTGCGGAGCAGGGAACAGCAAGCGCGTGCGTTATATTTTGTTCGCCCTGTATTGCTGTGGCGTCCTACTAAACCTACTACTACTGTATGTACTTTGTACTATTTTTATTTTTTATATCGGAGTTGTTATATGAGGGGTAGTCCGTGGTCACAGGACAGGCTTCAAAAAGCTCTGGAGTAGAATAACTTATGCTGGGGGTCTCTGCTGTTCCGTAGTACATGCATGCTGCCACAGGTCCAACAACATACTGCTTGCTGGTGCTGGTGCTGCTAACTGTGCAGCAGATCCACAGTCGATATAGGGTGAGGCGCTGCATACACTTACACACTACTGGATATCTTTCCAATCTCGTCATCTCGAGCGTTGTTCGAACAGTGGTTAGGGGATAACAACGCACGGTGCACCTTTTCACCCCGCATGCCAAAAGGTCAAGCCATTTTCGGCCCGCAGACAGAGCAAGTAAACTTCTATCCCCCACTAAAACCAGTCATTTTCGGCCATGACAAAAAAAGTTAGTCAATTTCGACCCTCCGCACCAAAACCAGGCCAATTTCGAACCCAACAAAAAAAACTGGTCATGTTTGATCCCCAACATAAAATCAAGATAATTTCGACCCTAACACTGAAATCGAGTCAATTTCGACTCCCTTCTAGAACCAAGTCAACTGTGGTGCCCCTACACACAACAAAGACATACATGAACACACTGACAAACATGATATCATGTTTGGCGGAATCGTTAGGAAAATCTATTAAAAAATATGCAGTCAATAGTAAGGGTTCCACACTATCTCCAAGAAAAAGTGCGCAGGTCATCTGATACAGTTTTTAAAAGTACTATACCCTGCATGTACGGTAAAATATGCATATAATTCATACCGTCGTACTATGATATCATACGCATGCGTAGGATACAGTATCGAATTCTGTGTGGTTTTCAATTCGTTCTTGCGCCACTCCCCTGGGCACGTCCCGGAGGGGAACCTTGTATGTCTGTATTGATGGCCTTTGGATATGCATATATGTGTAAAAGTACATGATAGCTGTGAGTTCTACCGCTCAATCGATATGTATTACTACTGCAGAGGAGGAGAAGAAGTTGTTGAATGAGAGTGGTGGTATTCGACGAAGTGTGTCAGCTTTTTCATTCTGAATGAATAATACCCTGCACATTGTCGGAAGGCAAATAATATATAACAAAGTAGGATTGTGATTTTTGTGCCCGGCGGCATGTTTTCGCGCCTCGCCCTCCCGGCCGAGCTCGCCCGCGCCGGGCTCGGCCCGCAGGGGGCCGGCCGGGGAGCGCGCCCCCCGGGCCTCGCCCTCGGCCGCGGCCCGTGCCCCGCGCGGGGCGCTCGCGAAGCCGAAAAAATAGAGTCGGTTTCCCGGGGTACCCCGTCCCACTCGGCCGAGCCGAGCAGGGCGACGTGAAACCCGCCTCTGCGCAAAAGTTGCTGCAAAAAAACTTCCTACTCGTGGAAAACGCCCCGCCCTCGCCACAGTCTGCAGACTGCTGTGCCCTGTGAATAACGAACAATCATGATTATTTCAGCCTGCGTGTCGACTGTTCATGCCGAACTTTGTTGAAGAGAGCATGCAGCAATAGCACAGACTCACGCCACGAAGAGGGCATCGATCGGACGACACATCGAGCATAAGTCGAACGTTTATTGCTCATGCAACAGCAGCAGCGTGACAGCGTCGGGGTATATCTGCCGTTGGGGGGCCGGGTGGACTGATGGGTGTATAATGACACGCTGCTGCATCGACGCGTCTGCATTGTTACGTACGCGTATCTCCCCGTAACACTCTGTCCGTACTTGCTGCTGTTGTTTTCGTACATAGCTTGGACTTTCCGAAATGCAGGCACGTTCAACAAGTACCATGCATATCTCGTACTCTTCGTACGTTCCAGGCCGTGAATCTGCAACGAGAGACAGCAGCAGCAGTACTCGTTGTTCTATGCTGCTGCTTGCTGCTGTGTGGTATCATAGGTTTACACAGGACACATGCCTGGCGTGCTGGTGCACCACAGATCTGTGTGCACGAAACGACCAACGCACGTATCTCTCAGCAGTCTTTCGTACGATGCTCAGATTTTCCAAGTACAACTCTGTTCGAAAATATGAGAACCGGTTGTATTCATGTTAGTATCCAAACGTTTTTTTCATTTGCTGTCAGAATGATATGGCCACATTGTGAAATTCGAGTCTCTCTTTCGACATGATACCTGGTTTTCGTGGTATCTGATTTCTGTTATTGTTTTCTGTCAACTTTAACTTTTGGGTCAACGGCGAGTGCAGTCGTATGGTGGTGACGGGGGGAGGTGTAGATGATGCTGCTGGCCCACCACGTGCCTGCCTCGAAACGAGCGATCTCCCCTCAAGCTTTTTGTTGTTGTGTACCAATATCGTCAGAACGTTTCGTTTTTTTATTGAAACGTTTGTAACAACAGCAGGAGTTCCGGACATATTGGTGCAGTAACCAGGTACCAGGTTTAGCTGGTGCCGGGTATAGCTGGTACGTGTCATTCACCCTCCACGCCAGATACAACAACAACAGCAGGGGAAGTGTGGTGCTCTTAGTGTCGTCGTACTACAGAATGATTCTGCTTCTTGCTCTCTGCCGCAGTGCAGCAGTATGGTGTTATGGGTGGGCCATCGTGATGCTGCTGCACCAATTTTGTGCGAAATGGACGATCTCGCCGCGAAACTGACCATGTACCACTTTGTTCGGAAATGTAGGAATCATTTGGTATTAATGTCAGTATTACTAACCCAAAACCATCGGGAAAAATCCCATTTTTTGTTATGCAGTATGTTTCGTTGTGTGCATATTAGGGCCCATTAAGGGCATGTCCAAACAGAAACGAAAACGAAAAACGAAAAACGAAATGAAAATAAACAGGCCGCTGATTGGTCCCTGGCACAAACGTGTTCCCCTTCGTTTTTTTTGTTCTGAGAAAATCAACGATTTACAACCTATTGACAAAACAAAAAGTTGACAGCTGAAAAACGAAAAGGAAACGAAAGCACGAACAGCAACAATTCAGCGTGTCCTACTGGTCAGCGCAGCCACGTCAAAATATCACATCAGGACTGCCGCACGCAGCACGCAACCCACAGCTATTAGCACGGCAACACAGCCGCACAGGTCCCCCCGTAAAAGCCAGCAGGCCAACCACAACACCAGCCCCGACGCTCTAGGGCCTTTGTTTCCCGGCGTTCGAGCCAAAGCGAAGAGAATTTGAGTAGAGTTCAGCATGATGCCCTCGAGAATGAGGTTGGAAGTTCGTTCTCAGTATAATTTGAATTTTGATCCCGGGGCGTCAACAGTTGGACACGCGACCACCTCCATGGGAGCCCAAGTGACTCCCGGTATCGAATTGTCGTCGCGTTCTGCCTGCTCTCTGGTGGTGCCTGTGGTGCCGAGCGCTAGATTGTCGGCATGTGTACATACAGTATGCGAACAGCCATGGTTGTGCTCTCCAGTTGTTTTTCGCCTGGATCTTGCTGTTCACCAATTCGTTTCTGTTTGGAGATTCGGCTAATAATGATCCGAAAACGAAATGATTTCGTTTTTCGTTTTGTTTTCGTTTCTGTTTAGACATGCCCTGAACGAAGACAGCAAAAAAAATCAATTTGGAAACTAAAATCCTATTTGGATGTGATTGTATATGTGCTTCTACGCGTCAAACCGCACATTTACCGCATGTTAGCTCTTCCAAACTATTTGTTTTTGAGTATGTATGTGCTTCTACGAGTCAAACCGCACAACTAAAACGTGTTCATGTTTAATTATTTATTTTCAGGTGCGGGGGTGCAATCTGGGCAAAACAATAAAATAATTAGATCGCAATTCCAATTTTATTATTTCGTACCAGAAATAGAGTTAATTAATTATTTTCGGAGTTCGGGCACACGATATCAAAACGGTCGTAACATTGCCGGACATATTGTTACATGTACAACATGAAACGTATCCACTATCATACCAGGTAGTACGAACGTACACCCTCGATCACAGTATTATAATCATACGTAACAGGTATGATACAACAAACAGCAGCGGCGGCGGCAGTAGGATCCTCGAAGTGGTATGCACGACTACAGAGAGTGTGGCTGTTTCCTCTTGCTGCTTGCTGCCGTAGTACTTTTGCACCGAACAGGCACTCGTGCGTGCACGCATTGTGTCGGATACCCCCCCCCCCTGTCTTGCTGCAATAAAACATTTTGCGCATTTCCCTTGGGGTATGGTTACGGCATATTTATTGGTTGTTCGATTGCTTTTAGATTTTTGTCATCCCAGGCAACCAGAGTCGAAGCTGGATGTGTGTCTTCCCAGTCAACAGAGTCATGATGGGGGACACGCACTAAAGCGACATCATGTACCATGTACGTGTACGAGTGGTATCAGCAAACGCACGTACGTGCGCACACGCTACGTATACATACTCTACAACAAAATTACACAGTGTTGCTGCTGCGTCGCTGCAAGTATTAATAGTGGGAGGACAAGTTGGATTCCTGCTGTGTACTGTTGCTGTTACTATCGATTTGTGCGTGCACATATATATCGTATTCCAGGTATGTACTATGATTTATATATGAAGTACGAACATACCCGAAGTACGTCGTTTTTTTCCCTTAGGCGGTGAGGAAGGTACGTACATTGCTGTACGTAAGCACGTGCGTACGCGCATGCACGTACCAGGTACATTCACACCATACATGCTTACAACAACAAACAACAGCCGTACGAGTAGTAGAGTTGTACGAGTACTGCAGCTGCTAGCTGTACTGCTTTGCTGTACGCTACATTCAGCAATAATAGTGTGCTGCTGTTACTGCTGAACGTAAACTATACTATGTCGCAGTAGCAATTAATTGTTGGTGCTGGCGCTTTCTGCAGGTACTATATATAGTAGTGCTGCTTATGCTGCTGCTGGTTGCGCCACTGCTCGCTGCTACTACTGCTGTATACTGCTTGGTGTACATCATGTGATTGCGTCTTGCTGCCGTCTGCTATACGTATACGAGAAGGATATGATGTTTGCTGTGGTACATAAAGCCATGCCCAACGCACGAAAAATGTCACGAAACGTGATAAACCATTGACAATTTGGTCAATTCTGATATCTCTCACAGACCTTGAAAATAACAAGTTTTGGACAAACTTGAAGAAACGTTGACGTCGCGATTTGTGATTAAAAACTTCTTTATTTTTCATGTGGCATAACGCCAATTCGCTTACAAATTTAAACGCGCACGTTAGCTACAGTCGTTTTTTACGGTTTCCACCGGCTGACGATTGGTCGTTTTTCCACTTGCATCGCCAGCTTGCGTCACCCCGCGGGGACCATCCCCACTCCCGGAGGGGAGCCTTGCATGTATAGTTATGTTTGTGAAATTTTCGCACTTTTCGCAACTTTTCTCTCCGCACAGCGACTTTTCGGCAAAACACTAAGTACCCCGACACGGGAGGCCCGGCCGGACACATTGGTCGAGGTTTGGAGCTCGATCCGAGCCTGTGCACGCGTGGCGGGCGCTCAAAGTTTTTTTTCCCGCGGGAGTGGATAAGCCGATTTCCCGGGTTGTTCTGCATGAGGCCGTGTTTAGTACGTACGTGCCAGTAAATGAATATTGCTTTTTGTCACATTTTGTTGAGGCCCTGTTTTTGTTCAGTGTGCGTTTTTTGTGCGTTTCTTGCCGGGAGCACGAGGAGCACACACGAACAGCAGCAGCACCGCAGAGAGCGTGTTACACAACAGTACAACCTCAATGTTAACAACGCTGCCGCCCAGCAGCAAGCAGCAGCAGCAGCAGCAGCCATTACATCATGCATGCGCGTGCCTCAGATCCGTGCTGTACCGTGACGAGTTGCTTTTGTCGAAGCCTGCGATTTTCCGAGTCATGGTATTATACCTGCAGATCGATGCTCATGTACGATTCTCTCCGCTGTCCCGAAATGTAAGAAACTTTTGTTCATTAAAACTATATATAAACTGTCGTTACTTTTCGGGCAATGGTTTGTACAACATTGTGACCCCGTGTTTTTGTACGTACGTGCCAGTAATAATAATTGCTTTGTTTCACGTTTTTCTCTGAGGCCCTGTTTATGTTCAGTTGTGCGTTTTTTGTGCGTTTCTTGCCGAGAGCACGGGGAGCACACACGAACAACAGCAGCACCACAGAAAGCGTGTTACAAACAGTACAACCTCAATGTTACAAACCTGCTGCCCAGCAGCAGCAGCAGCAGCCATTACATCATGCATGCGCGTGCCTCAGATCCGTGCTGTACCGTGACGAGTTGCTTTTGTCGAAGCCTGCGATTTTCCGAGTCATGGTATCATACCTGCAGATCGATGCTCATGTACGAATCTCTCCGCTGTCCCGAAATGTAAGAAACTTTTGTTCATTAAAACTATGTATAAACTGTCATTACTTTTCCGGGCAGAGTTGTTTACAGAGCATTTGTTGTGCGCCCCGTGTTTTGTACGTACGTCAGTAACCCTAATCATTCATTTTGTTTTCACGGCCCTGTTTTTGTTCAGTCGTGCGTTTTTTGTGTGTTTCTTACCGGGAGCACGTGGAGCACACACGAACAGCAGCAGCACCGCAGACAGCGTGTTATAAACAGTACAACCTCAATGTTACAACCCTGCCGCCCAGCAGCACCAGCAGCGGCACCAGCAGGCATTACACCATGCATGCGCGTGCCTCAGATCCGTGCTGTACCGTGACGAGTTACTTTTGTCGAAGCCTGCGAAGTTTCCGAGTCATGGAATGTATCATACCTTCAAATCGATGCTCATGTACGAATCTCTCCGCTGTCCCGAAATGTAAGAAACTTTTGTTGATTAAAACTATATATAAACTGTCGTTACTTTTCCGGACACAGTGAAACAACACTGTGCGCTTCGAAGGCAGATCTGTGATGTGCTCTGTTGTTGCTACGAGTAGTTGCTTTCATAGGAGCCAGCAATCCGTCACCAAACCACACGACCACCATCACCTGCTTGCTGCTGCTGTTGATGGGCTCCATGTGTCATGCGTGTGCCCTGCATGCTGCATGCCGACGCATGCGATGATACCAGTGTTCGGGCGATCTGACTCCAAAAACGAACAATAATTGTTTCTGGCAAGTAATAACGTAACATGTAGGGTCCGACTTCCCGGCTTGAATACGTATAGAGCGTGAGTTCAAATCCCGGCGACGCTTCTTTCTTTTTTTTTTTGCTTGCAGGTACAAAGTACGCCTGATTAAAAGTTTGTGGTTTACTGATATTTACCGGTACCAGGTATAGAGTTGTACATATCCCTTTAGTAAATGCCCCGGTACTCTCGCGACCCGTACAACTATTAAATACCAATACCCTGTAACTCTTTGTCGTTACAAGTCACGGGCACGAGTATAGCACGTCCATACACACGACAATTTAGTGCCTTCTGTAATTGTATCGAGTTTAGTATGTACTCCGAAAACCCAACATTGAGTTGTACGTAGGATATGGCTTTTTTACATAAAATGGTTCGCACGAAGCCGGCGTTAGGAGTATACACATCTGACTAAAAGCTTAACTGAAAAGAGCGGAAATACTCGCTATTAATAGTACCCGGGTAGTGTTTTCACGGAGATTTGGCGAGTACTCGTTGGCCGCGAGCACTCGAGTCGCAGGGGCACAACCGATTTATTGTGTACCGGTAGTTGTCTCTGTGTGAGTGTTTTTGTTTGTGAGCGAGAACTACTTACGAAAAAAAAAATCTCTTATTTTGTTCGTAGGCGTACATACGTATATCACCAAAACAAAGTAGATTTCGACCCCCACACAAAGATCAAGTCAATTTCGACCCCGCGGCACTAAACCACCCCTCCATAAAACCAAACAGTTGATTTCGACCCTATTACTGAAATCAAGTCATGTTCGATCCCCACTCTAAAATCAAGTCAATTTTGATGCCCCGACACAAAACCACGTCAATTTCGACTACCCACACAAATACCAAGTCAATTTCGATCCCCACACAAAAATCAAGTCAAATTCGGCTACCCACACGAAATCCGAGTCAATTTCGATCCACACTCTAAAGTTAAGTCAATTTCAATCCCGACACGAAAACCAAGTCATTTTCGATCCAGACTCTAGACAAAACAGCAAATATGAGTTGTACATACAAGGGCTCCGCTTCGCGGGCGGCTGACGCCGCCCGCTACGCTCGCGCAAGGAAAGGGGTACAGAAGAGGCCCCCATGATGTAGTGCAGGCACCGCGACTTGAAAATGCCAAGAGGTTCATGGTGCAGCAAAGAAACGGCGGACTTGACATGCATGCAAAACATGCTCGGGGTGCACAATAGCTCCATGCTCCAGGACGACAAAGCTGTACGTTCGAAAGAGAAAGCACAGCAACACGGCTCACGGCACGGCGCTGCGCTGTCTGCTGTGGGTGTGTGAGTTGTGCATTTTTCGTTAGTATGTGTGGTAGTACAACACTATTAATATTACCTTACATATTACAATATTACGAGTACGAAGTACTTCGTACTTTGTACGAGTATACCTGGTATGCTTTATTGTACCAGGTATGAAAGAGAAAACGCACAACACCAGCACGGTCGCCAAGTTGTGAAGAATGCAAAACAAAAAAATCCACAAAACTGAGAAAGACGTATGATACATACGTACTCGTACTCGTACTCGTACTCGACTCGTACTCGACTCGTACTCGACTCGTACTCGTACTCGACTAGTTATCGTACTCGACTCGTACTCGTACTCGTATTATACTCGAACTCGTATTCGTACTCGAACAAAAACCGCAAAATACAACAGCAGTAACAGTAGTAGCACTTCGAATGACATACGAACTCGTACGTACTCGTATCGTGATCGCGCCGCTCAAAAAACAAAAAAGTTAAAACGACTGCTGTCGCGTTCTGCCACCCTCGACGCTTCCAGCCACCCCGCGATCACCTCGCCATCGATTCGGCCCGGGTCGAGCTTTACTACCTCTCTGCCCCAGTGAGCCCCGTGGCCCGCATCGCGTGAAGCCCGGTGCTCACCGTGGCCCTCGTTCGCCCGCTCGAGCATGATGGTGTTCAAACCGCCTTGCTGTGTACTACCACACTTAGTAGTCACGAAAAAGGCACACATCACACCCCCAGCAGGCCGCGCAGCGCCGTGCTGCGAGCCAGGTTGCTGTGCTTTTTCTTTCTTCCGAACATACAGCTCTGTTGTCCTGGAGCATGGAGCTCTGTATCTATCTACTACGAGTACTGCTGTATGCATTTGCAAGTCGCCTGTACGTTTGTTTGTTCTTTGGTGTGTGTGTGTTTGTTTGTGTCGTACTGCTGTCGTCGTACACAGGTATGATAGTTGATTTGCCACAGAATATATGCCGCATACCAGTACTCCTGTATCACAATACAGCGGTAGACAGGTACTGTACGTTCAGTTGGGTACGGCAGTAAGTATTTCGCTGCATTGCACCATGAATCTATTTGGCCTTTTTAAGTCGGTCTTTACACATCGTGGACCTCTTCTGTCCCTTTTCTTGAGTTGCGCGAGCGTAGAGGCGGCTGTCCTTCGGAGCGAAGCTTTGCTTTCTTCCCGATGTTTTTTCGTGTCGGAAGATAACAAAATCACCAGTACAAGGGGGGCTTCGCCGCGACGGGCTGACGCCCGCCTGCGGCTACGCGCAATGCCCGTAACGGCGAGGAGTAGCCTACTGAGGTAGATTGGGAGCTAAGCTTAGGGCGAACAAAGCGACTCTGTACTGCCAAGGGGTGTGCAGCAGTAGTACATGACACCTAATAATGAAAAACACTCACAAACGGAGGCTAGGTTTCTTATTTACATGAGAGGAGAGTATGCGTTTTATACTAGCTTCAATATAACGGCTTCCGAATTTCTTATTTCTTGTAAATATCACCCTATGGTACTGAGGTGTTATGATACGTACGGGTATATGCATGTACAGTAGTAGCTGCGTGTAAAAAAAAGAGCGTGCATGTTTTGTATGTGCGCTCTCCATCACCATATTCTTGGTAAACGTTGCTGCAGCGCCCACCGCCCTCATGTCCACGCCCGCGAGCGCACGCAAGGCCCTGCCCGGTACTATATCCAGGCACACACCGACCACTATCGTACTGCTGAATACCACGCACGCATGAATACTGTACAGATATCATCGCATATTAAAAATTAACTGATATATGATACCCTGCTACTGCTTGCAGCGGTACTGGTACTCGTACATATAGTACGTAGTACGTGTATATCAGCAGTAAAAGGAGCCGGTACGATAAAAATCCGGGTTGGTCGTCTATATAAAAAAACGGAATCTTGCATAGTGCCGTTTGCGTGTAGAACAAAAAATCATGTAGTACTGGTTGGTATGGCATGTGCACGTGACTAAAAGGGCATGGAATCCTGGAAAAATCGCAGCCCCGTGAGACATGAGTTGGGCACGGCCGAGACCGCCCTTGGCAGAGTAGGCAGAGCAGGGGTCGGCGAGCACGATGAGGGAATCTTTGATTATGCATGTACAGCAGTAGCGTGTAAAACAAAAGAGCGTGTGTGTTTTGTATGTGCGCTCTCCATATTCTTGATAAACGTTGCTGCAGCGCCCACCGCCCGCATGTCCACGCCCGCGAGCGCACGCGAGGCCCTGCCCGGTACTATATCCAGGCACACACCGACCACTGCCATACTGCTGAATACCACGCACGTATGAATACTGTACAGATATCATCGCATATTAAAAATTACCTGGTATATGATTCTCTGTTACTGCTTGCAGCGGTACTGGTACTCGTACATATAATACGTACGTGTATATCCGCAGTAAAAGGAGCCGGTACGATAAAATTCCGGGTTGGTCGTCTACTCGTACATAAAAAAAACGGAATCTTGAATAATGCGGTTTGCGTGTAGAACAAAAAAGCATGTACTGGTTGTTATGGTATGTGCACGTGACAAAAAGGGCATGGAATCCTGGAAAAATCGCAGCCCCGTGAGACATGAGTTGGGCACGGCCGAGACCGCCCTTGGCAGAGTAGGCAGAGCAGGGGTCGGCGAGCACGATGGGGGAGTTGCGTGTCGCCGGGTGGACGTCATCGCCAGTTATCGCGAAAAGGGCAAAAATCTACGTCTAAGAAAAGCTGTCGAGCTCTCTCCGAGCAGCAGCTGCAATTTTGTACATGTATTTATTGTTTCTGTCCTGTATTTGACGTCTTATAGGCCGTTTCCTATGCGGTTCGATTTTTGAGCTTCAGATTATGGTCTGATCGATTTTTCAGCGACCTAGTTCGAAAATCGAAACAGTCTTCTTATGCGAGAAAACACGGATTTGTTGTATCATACGTGCAGATATTTTAGCAAACGGCAAGACCAACTACTGTTGTTGTTGTGGTTTGGCGCCGCGAAGAGAAGCGCCGAGTGCGCTGTACTGGGCGTAGAACCCAAGCGTTCGAGGCCACGCTGGCTGCTTCTGGCCTGGCGGCGACGCGCCGAGTGCGCTCGAGCCGACCTGTCTTGGTATTTTGTATTTTGACACAACGAAGCATCAGAGCGTTGACTCTGTGTACTGTACTGCTGCTGCTGCTGTAAAATCTACGAGTACGGCGAGGCGCGCGCCGAGTGCGCTTCCCTTCGTCTCTAGGCCCGAGCCCGCGCCAGCCAACTGCAGTTTGGCGACGGAGAGGCCCACCGATCGTCGGCTGCGCGCCGGGCGCGAAGCAACGTCGCTGTGTCACCATCCAACTCATCGATCGTGCTGCTGCTGCTGCTGCTTGCTTGCTGCGTGGATAACATCTTGAATTTAGAGACCATGCCATTTTTCGATTTGAAAATTTGATGACCCAAGTCGTCGGATTTTGGGCCAAAATCCGACGACTTGGGTCATCGGATTCTCAAATCGAAAAATTCCCGGTCAGATTACGCATAATCGGACTGCATAGGACGGTGCTTTCGTTTTTGAGATCGAAAAATACAAATCTGAAGCTCGAAATCGAACCGCATAGGAAACGGCCTTACATATGGAGCTCTTGGCATTATCAAGTCGCCAGTTGCAAAAACATTACATGTTCCTCTTTTACGCTTTTCACATTTGGTTCTATTCTTCCTTCCGCGAGCGTAGCGGGCGGCGTTAGCCGCCCGCGCAGCGGAGCTCTTGTACCTGGTATAGACTTACTTAGTAATATCTCTCCCAGGGATTGCTCATCCCTGGCCTCTCAGAGCTCCCACTTTGAGCACCGCCTCCTTTCATGACTTGGTCATCTCTTTGTCCCGTATATACTTTAGTTGCGAGAGGCTTCTTCCTCTTTCAGTTTTGGGTTCGTGCGGGTGCCCAGAGAGCACGGCAGCGCGGGCGAGCCCGGCACCATCGCCGGTATGGGAGGGCACTGGCCAGTAGAGGGGGGAYCGGAAGGAGCGCGGTCGCCTTTTTCGTGGCTAGGCGTGGCGTGTCCATCGAGACACGGGGGAAGCATAAAGGGTCTTTGTCTGCGTTGCTGCTTGTTGTATCAATTCAGGATGTCATAAATATAAAGGTATTTTATAATTGTAAAAGAACATTCAAGCGGTGCTCATTTTTTGGAACACAAACCAACTTTTTTAATCAGAGAGTG
>MEHQ01000162.1:10223-27980 GCA_008828725.1 Saccharina japonica
CGGAGTGGGGGGGGAAGAGGGGGGGGGGTCGATGTGGTGCACGTAGACCTATCCTGGGGAGTCGCTTTGACTTATTTGGTATCAGGGTGGTGCTTTTCTTACGAGCGAAAATATGATATGACACAGCACCCTTCCGAGACAGTACTTGACTTTCCGACAGGGGTAAGGACGTTGGTAACCCACGCCACTTCGAGAAGGCCGGAACGCCTCGTAAAACGCGAAACCCACAGCAGCTCTGCAAATAGCGGCTGCCGACGGACACAATAACTTCATCGGCAAAACGATTCTCATCGCTGGTACGCCGCGCTATGCCGCATTGTGCCGCAATATACCGCAATATACCGCAATACGCCGTACTATACCGCACTACACCGCAATGAAGACGGACACAATCACTTCATCGGCAAACGGGTCCCATAAGGGGTACGCCGCGCTATGCCGTATTGTGCCGCAATATTCCGCAATATACCGCACTACACCGCAATATGCCGCGCACTATGCCGCACTAACCTGTTCTATGCGGTACTAAGCCGCACTGCTGGATGGTACTCTGCCGCACTACGTGCACCGCACTGTTTCGCAATGTATCGCATTACACCGCATCATACCGCACTTATATAGGTACCCAAGTATGCCGCACTACACGGCACCACGCCGTACTACACACCGCACTACCTGGTACGCCGCATCATACCGCACTATACGTGCCTGGTACCGTACTACGCCGCACTATACCGCACTGTAACGCACTATTACCGCACTAATACCACCACATTACCGCACTATACCGCACTATTACCACAATATTGCCACACTATACCGCACTATAATGCACTATTACCGCACTATACCGCACTATTACCACCACATGACCGCACTATACCGCACTGTTACCACAATATTGCCACACTATACCGCACTACTACGCCGCACTATACCGCACTATAATGCACTATTACCGCACTATACCGCACTATACCGCACTATTACCACCACATTACCGCACTATACCGCACTATTAACACAATATTGCCACACTATACCGCACTACTACGTCGCACTATACCGCACTATAACGCACTATTACCGCACTATACCGCACTAGTACCACCACATTACCGCACCATACCGCACTATTACCACAATATTGCCACACTATACCGCACTACACCGCACTATAACGCACTATTACCGCACTATACCGCACTATTAACACAATATTACCGCACTATACCGCACCTCTTCCTGGGGGTTGTGCACCGCCGCCAAAGCTTCGCGGAGCCCGGGCCACCCCCTCTCGAGCATCAGATCTCCGTCTACCCACTCGGGCGGGAGCGGCAGCCGCTCTAGATGGTCGAGGGCTAGCGAAATGACTGAACGGAGGCCCGTCAAAGTCAATCCCGCCGTGAGGGGGTAAGTGGGCTGCACCACCATCACCTGCGGAGGCGGTGTAGAAGAGGGGGGGGGGGGGGGGTGTACTCGATATTCATGCATGGCCGTAGTCGTATGACCATAGACCCTCGCATCCCTACAATGCCGGGACGGAGCATGTCGGGTTTTCACCGATCAGGCAGACATTGCTAGCACCAAGCGCGAAGCGCCGTGAGGTGTTCGGCGAGTCGCATGAAGGGTGAGCTGCATCCTACTAAGAACCGCTTGTGAGGCGGATTTGCACCTGGATGACAGCTTCAATGAGTTAATCACGCAGGGGGGGGGGGGGAACTTCATTTTCATGCATGGCCGTAGTCGTATGTGGAGGGGGGGGGGGGGGGGGGGGGGAACGGAAAGACGACGAGCAGAAGGAGGAGGAGGAGGGGGTAGGGAAGGGAAGGGAAGAGGAAAGGGGCGAATACAAATCGCGGCTTATCCCCCCAAAAACGCGAAATTTTCCTCGTGTTTTCGCTCAGAACATGCCATGATCATGACCATTAGAGCGCCCACCTTTTCGAGATCGGCGAGAGGAGCCACTACGTCCGGGGAGGAGATGAGCAGCTCCCCGGAAAGTTTGTCCACCGACACTTTCCCGCTCACCACCTTCGTCTCGCCCGCCGTAAACCCCGACCCGCCGCCCCTCCGCCAAGCGGGCCTGCCACGGCGCGAGTTTTTTTGTTTGTTTCGATCGTCACTTTGCGTCAGAGAAAAAAAGAATACACCAGGTATGTATAGAAGCACGTCGTAGAAATATACGTATATAGCTGTCGCTACGAGGCACTCGGCGCAGGCAGCAAGATATGCGCAAACTGCCGTCAAGTTGTGTGCGTTGGATTCCGGTCGTTGGGTCGGTCGGCCGGTCTGTCGGTTTCGTCGGTCGTTTCAGCCATCTCGAACGTTGTCCCCATTTTAAGGCGCCGTGTAGTTGTCCACATTTTAAGGCGGCAGGTTGGGATCTACTGTAGATGATCTACGTAGATCGTTATTATGTGTGTGAAAAGTGTCCGATCAAGGAGTTGCACGACATGGCGCGCACCACGAACGATACTGCTCGTACTCCTTTATTCTGCGCGCTCACACCAGACCGTCGATAAGTCCATTACCATTCTCATTATCCTTCTTATTCTCATTGTCATTCTCATTCTCGTTATCATTCTCACTCTCAATCTCATTCTCATTCTCATTCTCGTTATCATGCTCATTTTCAATCTCCTGCTCACTCTCATTCCCATTCCCATTTTCCGTATCGTTATCACTCTCAATATCATGCTCATTATCATTGTCATAAAAAACAGACTCACTCTCTATTTCGCAAATCGCACCGCTTCCGTACACCCACCTCCAGGCACCTGGGGACTGGGGATACTGCTCTGCTTGCGAGTGTACGAGGGAGTAAAGTGAAACAGCAACGGAAAACGAGAGATTGTCTGTCTTTTCTGTTTTGTTTTCTCTTACCCTCCAAAAATGATGATGTCCAGCGGCTGCCCGTCGACGTCGACGCACGAGACGCGCGTTGGTCCAGTTATTCGACTTTTCACCGATAGCACCTGTAGTCGTGAGCACCACCAGCGTCACCAGTGTAATAGAAGCAAGTAGACAGACAGACAGACAGACCGACAGACAGACAGACAGACAAACAGACAGACAGACAGACAGACAGACAGACAGACAGACAGACAGACAGACAGACAGACAGACAGACAGACAGACAGACAGACAGACAGACAGACAGACAGACAGACAGACAGACAGACAGACAGACAGACAGACAGACAGACAGACAGACAGACAGACAGACAGACAGACAGACAGACAGACAGACAGACAGACAGACAGACAGACAGACAGACAGACAGACAGACAGACAGACAGACAGACAGACAGACAGACAGACAGACAGACAGACAGACAGACAGACAGACAGACAGACAGACAGACAGACAGAAAGACAGACAGACAGACAGACAGACAGACAGACAGACAGACAGACAGACAGACAGACAGACAGACAGACAGACAGAGAGGAGAGAGGGGGTGTGAGGTAAAGAGAGAGTAACGGAGAAAAATGAGAGCGAGAGGTAATGTGAGAGGCAAAGAAAGAGAGGCAGGCACACACGGAGAGAGGAGGGGACACGAGGAACGGTGCCCCCCCTGCGCCGCCCCCGCCCCCCCCCCCTCGCAAAATAACACGCCTCTGAAAAAAACTCTATGCACCACCCACCTTCAACAGCACGGTAGCGATCTCCCCCTCTACCAGGTCGGCTACCCGCCTGACCTGTCTCCTGTCCACCATACCCGTGGGAAGGTGCCACAGCAAATTGGCTATCGAGTGTATCCCTGGGGGGTTGATATGGGTCAATATGGGGCCAAAATGAGGTCAAAACGGGGTCAAAACGGGGTCATAATGGGGTCAACAGGGACTAACAGGGGTGAACAGGGGGTCAAAAGGAGGTCAAACAGGGGGAAAAGGGGTAGAAAAAGGGTCCAACAGGAGCCAAAAAGGGTTACAAGGGGTCATAAATAAAGGGTCAAAACCGAGCGAGCGCCGTGTCGCGTGGAGGCACGAGGAGAACGTGAGTCGTCATTCACCAAACATATCGGGGGGAAACAAGGGAAAACGCGTGCCAAACAAGAGGGCCAGGCGCAAAAAACAAAAAAACTCCTGCCATATGACACGCGTGGCGGTCGAGCTTATCCGCAAGGGGCCAGAAATCGATCGAGCGTCGCGCCGCGTCGCGCCACACCGAGGCACGAAGGAGGGAGTGAGTCGTCGGTCGCCAGAAACGGCGGGGGGGAAGAAACGAAAACACGCGGAAAAGGGGCAGGGAACGAAAGGCACGCGAAGAAAACGCGCAGTACCATTGTACCAGATACCATGCCTTGGTACTCCAGGGTGGCATGGCACCAAAATGGTAAAAGCCGGGTCTGCCGATGTAACTCTGCACACCCTGGATACCTCCCAAGGTGTAATCATAGCATACCACTCTGGGTGTGTAAATATAAGGAGCATTTAGACATTAACATCAATACCAAGCGGTTCTTATGTAAACGCCCAGAGTGCTATTGGTTTTGATAGGTATGGTGGGTTTCAGGGTTAGGGTTGGCGGTTTACTACAAGGTTAGAAATGAATGCCACACCGCTCCCTCAAGACCCACCGACAGGAAATGGAGCTTCCAAAAAATGCCCGCACCCTCCCTCTCAGGCACAGCCACTCAGCGCCAAAACCAAGGCAGCCAACAAAACCCCTGTAACCTCTAACTGCGCTATGACAGGCTATTCAGCGTTATGATGGGCTCTTCAGCGCTATGATGGGCTATTCAGCGCTATTACAGGCTATTCAGGGCTATGAAAGGCTATTCAGCGCTATGACGGGCTATTCAGCGCTATGACGGGCTATTCAGCGCTATGATGGGCTATTCAGCGCTCGATGATAGGCTATTCAGCGCTATGAAAGCCTATTCAGCGATATGACGGGCTATTCAGCGCTATGACAGGCTATTCAGCGCTATCACAGACTATTCGGCGCTATGACGGGCTACTCAGCGCTGAGACGGGCTATTCAGCGCTATGACAGCCTATTCAGCGTTATGGCAGGCTATTCAGCGCACCTAGCTTTGCCAGCTGCTGCGCCTTCTTCGGCCCCACCCCCTTCAGCGCCTGCTCCGGCTGGCTGGACAGGTACGCCAGGCTCTCCGCATAGGCGTAATCATCCGGGAGGTTACTTCCCGACTCGGGCCCCGCTGCCGCGGGACATAGCGCTCGCGCGGCGGTCGCCTTGCCCCCCGCTCCTCGGACCCGTGGGCCGGCCGTGCCGGCTACGACTCTTCTTGTCTTGCCGCCGTGGCTTGTTGTCGGCGCTTTCGCGGCCGCTGCTCTCGAGGGCGAGAGGCGTGTGGTCCCGCCTCCTGTCGCCCAAGCACCTGGCGGAATCGTTCACAGATCGCACGTATCAGATCCCCTTTCCGTAACATAGATTTTTCAGAGCAAATAGACCTGTGATGTTATTATCCTTTCTGCACGATCTAACTCATGTTTGCCGGGTGGGATCTGTATGATCTGTATGATCTGTATGACCTGTATGATCTGTATGACACGGCTCTTGCGCACATGGTTTGCCGGGAAGGATCTGTATGGCACGGCTTTTTTGCTCGATACATTACAAGGGAGAAATATAGGGATCTACAGATGATCTATATAGTAGACCGTGGTTTGTCACATATTGTGGAACCGTTGGCAATGAGTAGAAAGGACTTCGACGAAAAAAAAACAGGCGTGCGAGCAGAAAGAAATGAAGCTGGGACACTTGACCGAACAAACAACTGAAATAGTAGCCTCCTTCCATTCCGCGCGGTGCTATACACAGTATACGCTTTGCCGCACACCTGCTTGCTTTGCTTGCTTCTTGTGTGGCTGTCGGGTCGCTTGGTTATTTTTTTACATCTCGGGGGCGTAGGCCTGATGAGGGGACACTGCAGTGCCTCGTGACAGGGCACGCCACGAGTGCCCTCCGGCCGTACAGAGGCGGTGGTACAGCGGGGACGGCGCATCGACACGATGAGGGCGGACCTTCGCGGTGTGGTTGCAAGCCCCGTAACCCGCAGAAAACTAGTTACCAGAGAGGGCACACAGAAAACCAATACTTGTACCGGGAATATACATATGTGTGCGTTCTTCACATTAAGCCGATGTTTTTACCCATCGAACATACGGCGCACCCAGTGTCCGTGCCGATTCTAAACCCTAATACTGTGATAAACAATCTATGCTCGAGGTTGTACAAGGGCGGTATCGGGTTCGTGATACTGCGGTGGGTTACCAGAACCAACCACCGCAGTATCACAACCTCAACACCACCTTTGAACAACCTTGAGCATAGGCTATTACGTACCAGGTACCGTATCACACCCGGGTGATAAGATAGCACACCCCCTGAGATGATTTTCCGAGCCAATGGTATCCAAACCAAGGGGGGGGCACACACAACGAACCCCGGTGGCTTTTGGGAAGAGTTCGTCGAGATACTTTCATAGAAACGCCGCTCGGGGTTTGCACTCTCTCCGTTGTTCGTCCGAAGGGGGTGTGTTATCTTATCACCCGTGTGATATGGTAAGACTTGGTGTAGTGCTCGTCGCTGAGCACGATTTCTCAATCCAAGTCTTGAAGACTCGCCCAAAAAAGGAGTCGTATGTTCTTGATATACAGCACAGGACACCGGATAAGAAACAGGAAATATGGCCCAGGCTGGGGTTCTTATTCGAGAGAGGGTGCTTTCTACCCTAAGTTCAAGATAACTACTCTCCAATTTCTTATTCGCCTCTAAACGTCAGCCTGGCTTTTTTATTAACCTGTTTCTTGTTAGGTGTCCTGTACTGGTATACTCGTAAGTTCTTTCTTATTCGTGGGCCTATACGATACCCCTGCAAAAACTCAAAACATGTCGCACTAAAGTTTTAAGGCTTGCTCATATCACGTGCCAGGTATGTAGGGTTTTTTTGTTCGCGGGCCCACAAGGTAAAACAACGCTAGCTTTGCTGTTGCTCAGGAAGGTCGGGACCACAAACGACCGAACGAAATAACGCACGATCGGCCTGCCTTCCTGCCCGCTCGCTATAGCTCTGCTCACCTTGCACACGGGCGACGCCGATGCGCGGCCTCGAGAGCGCCCCACCCCCCACCACGCGCCAGGAACTAGCCCAGACCCTCGCGCCTAGCATGCCCGGAGCATGCATTCGGCTGCCGGTACCAAAGGCAACCGAGGGTGTGTGGGGTGATGGCCTCGCCGCGAGCTTACCCGCACCACCTGACCACTGCGTGAGGCGGGGAACAGGACGGGACGGGAGGGGAGGGGAGGGGAGGGGAGGGGAGGGGAGCGAGCGTGGAGCCTGAGAAGCTTGGGGTTGCTTGGTGCAATCATAATTATGTTGCTAAACCCACGACACTAACCCATTCAGAACTGAAAAAAATGTCCCACACTAATTCTAAGTAGTTTGTCCCCAAATTCGGGGGACCAGTTCTTAAGCATACCTGCGTGGAAGGAAGGAGACAACTACTCGTATAATAGCTGCTTCTTGGATTCTCTGTTTCCGTGTTGTTTGTACGTACTGGTATGGTTTAATGTATATACGCGCGATCGAAGTATTACACTCAGCTAGCAAAGATGAGCTTCGACGAAATCCTCGAGCTCACAGCTGTTGTTTTTTTAATTTTTTTGATATATGAGCATTCATAGCGTACCACTGGCATATCTTCGTACCCTGTTGGATTACCTGGTACCACAATAGAGCTCGTATGCTGGCGTGGGCAACTTGCGCTTTTTATTCAAAATTAGATTCCGGAGCGAATTGGAGTGAGGTGCTTGCAACCATTGTACCGGGAGTACTACACAGCTACCAGGTACACAGCAGTAGCAGCAGTGCATCAGTAGGTTCATGAACAGGTTCGCCGCTCTGCTACTGCTGCTGCTGCTGCTGCTGCTGCTGCTGCTGCTGGTGCTACGGCCAGCACCTGAAGATCGACATTCGGTAGTGCGCAAGATGAACACCGGCGAACTACAGTACGCGTACAGCAGTATGTATCTGCTGCTGGGAGTCGACTTCCCTACGTAGGAGCATGTAGACACAGCAGCAGCAGCAGCAGCAGAGATGCTCCAGAGGACCAACGGGAAACATGTCACAACGAGGCCCCTGCGGGTACTCAGTATCCAGTGTGGTGCGCCGCGATGGGGAGTTCATATGATACGATATGAACACAGCCAGGAGAGCATGCCAGTATGCATCTCCCTCTGCTCTCTGTAGGAGATAGATATCGCACTCTGATGGGTGACATGAGAGGATTGCTGCTGTCTGTACAGCATACCAAGGAGATTCGAGCGCAAATTAGTGGCAGGGGCAAGAAAAAGCGCACCGAAATCAACGCCCAATGCCCACGTCATCGCACCTGGTAACCCGCAGCAAGCGTGTCCAGCGACGCCCCGACACAAGCTCGCTGCCCCAAGCCCGAGAAAGTGCGCAGCCCGAAGGCACGCACAGCAGCGAGCAAGGCGCAGAGACAGAGGAGCACGACGCGCAAGGCCGTTCTCGCGATCTTCATCAATGTAGGGGCCTACAAACCCACGTCAGGCCTTTCGAGAGGCACCAGCCGCACTCTACAGCAATTTCTCTGTAGGGTAGCTTACTGAGGTCGAGCTGCGAGCTGCGAAGCTGCATCTTGCAGCTTTGATGAATGAAGGGTTTCGATGTCGACGGTTGGCATGTGCGCACCGGGGTGCTTCCGTACCCAAGTTGAACGTAAGTGACGTCTTCGCGCGCGCTGCAGCTGTGCACTGCTGCTGTGCGTAGGGAGCGAGGCCTTGGGGGCGAGTCTTCTGGTCGGGCGCTGCTGTCTCACCTGTGAATTTGATTCTTGACCCTCAAGTGAAGCAATGCTGCAGACGACGACCACGCGGCTGTTCCTATTCCTGGGACAAGAATTTTCCGTTTTTTCCCGGCACAGCAAGATCATGTCACTCTGGTCACTGTGCTCTCTCGCCACGGCAGCAGCGGCAACAGTTGTGACGATAGCGCTGCCAGCCTCGTCAGCTCCGGCGAGGAGCACCCTAGTGCCTACGTCTTTCGTATTCCCTGGATCGCTACCGCATCTCGCGCCTGCGGCGCGAACCCGCTGGCCACCACGGCAGGCGGTGCATCGTAGGGATGGCGGGACTGTCAGCTTTTTTTCTCTCTCGCCGATATCCACAACAGCAACAAGATTCCTACTGACCGAGATGGCGACACGACATGGACACAGGGTGGCGGGGGATTCAAGAGGGCGACGGCCAGCGGGGGGAGGGTGGGGGACCGGGGGAACGAAGAGTCGTGTGCCACCATCGTCACCAACGTCATCACCGAGATATTTGGGGTCGGGTATGGGCGCGCTTTGGGGGGTCGGAGGCGAAGTCGGGAGCGGCCGTGACGGACTGGGTGACGACGACTCTGAGATAAACGAGAGAGATGGATACGGTGATGATGTAGATGTCCCAACAAGCGAGCAAGACTCGTTGACGGAGAAGAAGGTCGCCGATGGTAGCACCGGTGCTTCTCGTGCGGACATCGCTGCTGCCGGTAGCGATGGCAAGGGTCCGTCGACTCAACCCCCACCGCTAGGCATTGGCGAGGCCGACGCCGAGAAGAGGCCTGCTGGGGCGGGCGAAGCACCCCCACGACGCGGACGGTCGGACAGCACGGTTTGGATGCCTCAACTGTTTCCGCCGCCGTCAGAAGAAGACGACGACGAAAGCTTTATCAAGCCGCTGATTGAGCTCCCACTGGACGGCATCTTGCTCCAGCTGTTCCCCGCGCTGCTGATAGGGGTGCTGGGCCTGTTCCTGACGATTGCCGTCCAGGTGGAAGCCAGCAGGTTCGATGGCATGGTGGGAGAGGATGGCGGTGCCGTCGTGGTGACGGACCTTCGAGAGACGAGGAAGGCGGAACCATGACACGGGAGAGACCCTTGTTTGCGGTATGTAAGGAATGGCCTCGTATCATACCGTGTGGTACAGCAGGGCGGGGAGGGGGGGGGGGGTCAGGGGAAACAAAGTACGTCTGATCTGATTTTTTTGCAGAAGAAGCGTCATATCTTGTTTGGGCACTCAATGGGCACTGAACAGGCGTGCTGAAGTTACGGCAGCAAGGCAAACCTCTCGTTTGACATGCAAATACTCGTACGACACCAGCCGTACCTGCCGATATGTTGCCAAGCAGTGCATTTTGAGTTGCGCTTGTCAAATATACCTGGTATTCGAGCTCAGAATAATTCGTACGAGTACGTAAATACTGTATACACAGTTGCGAAGAGACGGCAACGTTTTGCAAATGTGTGCAGCAAAGATTATTGTGGGCGAAGACCGACGGCGAGTTACTCCCGGATGCACGCTAACTATTGGCGCATGTGCTGCCAGCTTGGTGTGACGTGTTTGTACTGTTGTAGTCTGTGGTATATCGGTGCGGGAGAAGTCCATGCTTCGTCCCCTGTTGGAGTCTACACGCGAATTTTTATTTACCAAGCACCGGTTGTGTTGGTATCTCCGCCGGGCATGTTATCGTAGTAGCCATGTTGTTCGAAAGTGCGTACGTACAGGGGACAGGGGACGCGAGGTACTATATAGGGAAGGATTTTCTTGCGAAATATTCCAGCTTGTTTGTGGAAACAATTTAAACCCGAAACTCGTAAAATGTATCTGGTATGTGTTCTTCGCACACCCTGAGTTTTTTCATGGCGATCTAGATATGCTTGGGTTGAAACCCGAATGCACCGATAATCGTTTTGCGGCATCTGACACACTGTATGCAGTGGTGAGTAGCCGCCAAGAGAATGCGCTCTAAAGCTACAGTACAGCAGTGTGGCAAGCGAATCGTCACTCGAAGATGAGTGCAAAAGCGTCTACCATATATGCCACGTATCGAAATCTCCTCTGATTGGTCGCCGTACAATGGTTCACTTGTTGCACTGGACCATGGAGTGGGGAACCTGTGCAGATGACAACGAGAGCGACACCGCAAACGGGCACCATACTCATTCGACTTAGCTTGTGGTTGGCATTAAAATCAATTTGGTCACTGCTGATATTATCGCCTGCAGGGATTTTGACGCCATTTATATTATCCGGGGTTGCAGAGTGAGAACCCTCATCACCCTTGCCGCTTCTGCCCTACCTTTCACTTTCATCGCGCGTAGAGTGCAGCACTCGCAACGGTCTTGTCGGTTTTCCATCGGATCGTGTGCTGACGACAGTGCTTTCTGCGCGATATTTTATGTCCTTGTTGGCTGCAGCGCTCGAAACATACGCGCTGTACTTACAAACAAAAGGCGCATGAAATCGCACTAAAAACGAACACCATCGGAACCGGGATTCGGCCCCTCGACTATTATACGCGTTATTCTATAGGTTGCGGGGATCTCAGGGTCGACCAGCTTTGTGATATATCAGGCGCTTTGTGTGAGTCCTTCTCTTCGATGCCGCCCCCCTCCCAATTCACTCGATTTCTTCATGAGCCCCTCGTGCTTCGCTGACTCTCGTGGCT
Organism: Saccharina japonica; assembly: GCA_008828725.1. Taxonomy (NCBI): domain Eukaryota; class Phaeophyceae; order Laminariales; family Laminariaceae; genus Saccharina; species Saccharina japonica. The sequence goes on from MEHQ01000162.1 coordinate 21,714, forward strand.
TCTGTGCGTTTTACATTGCACGCAACTTTCGTCAATGTCGCCGTTCAAATACTTTGACCGTACCATCGGCGCCACCCGTGTCCTCTCGGCGAGGTAACGGCTTCTACATGTGCGTTTAACACCCTCCAAAAAACGACGACACTCCTGCTAAGCCTCCAATATGACTGCCGAAGCACTGCATGCCCCTTCCCACCTTGCAGCACAAAATAACACGCCGATGACGCTAACACCGACAAAGGTTATAATAGGACCTACAGCTCTGCTGCACTGTAGTAGCGACGGCATCGTTTTGGTTGCCATCCCGTATTATCTGCCGTGATTGCGATGCTTGAAACTCGCACGGCCGAAACGAACACGCTCAAAAACACGGACACGGTCGAAAACTGCACTGGAGCGACAAAGTTGCGAAGAACGACGCGTGAGAGATACCCCCTTGAGGATGTGCTCGCTGGGACGAAACCATCGTTGTACTTCGCATGCCGTGCCGTTAAGTCAATATACTGTCACGATCAAAGCGCAGCTAGCTGTCTAACGTCGAGTGATAACATGCCTCGGGGAACACCACCACCAAGTGTACGCGTGTAGTACTCTCGAGCACTGTGCGGTGTGCACAGAGAGATTGGCGAACTAACGTGGCCCTCATCGCACCCACATGCTTGGTGCCATTTTATTTGACAGGGACACAATGCTGATTGGTGGCCGCAGAAGGTTGTGCTGGAGTACGAGCATTCCTGTGTTTAGCCTGTGTCAGAACTTGTGTAAGGATGTCTTCGACCTAAGAGAAGTTAAGAGGACACAAGATGAGATGACGAGACGAGACGAAGAAGAGGGAGAAGGAGTGCAAAAAGGACCCGCTCCTCGTACGTACGAGTAGTGAGTACGCCGTGGTGGTATATGTATGTTTTTACCCTAACCGTAACTCCGAACGCCTGGGGGTTTCTCCGAATGAGAATGTAGTGAAATCATTGTGTGGGCTATCTACAGTAGTACTACTATTTTTTCGAATCTGGGCCAAGTCGCGAACACTGTAGTACTGAATGGGTGAGGTGGTGTCTGGTGCAGCTGACGGCTTGCCGTTCGCAAAATTCGAAATTGCAACCCTACTATGGTACCAGGTGTTTTGCTTTTTTGCATTTATTTGTGCTTTGAAGTCTTGAGTCTAATTAGCCTGGAGTAAGCACTGCCTTAACTTGCTGAAGCTTCGTGCAGACATGCCGTGGCTTTGTGCGGGCATCTCTTGAAACGTGTGAAGGCCGGCGAAACAGGGCTCGGCGTGAGGCGTGAGGCGTGAGGCGTGATTCAATTGTCAAAGATGCATGACGGTTTGCCCATGTCTGCACACATCGGACAGATCATCCCGATATCAAGGTCATCTTCGAATAGATCCTTTGTTTGCCGTTGTGGTGTTTCGTAAGAGTGCAAGAGTGCAAGCGTTGCATGATACAAATCCCATCCAGCAAACATGTGTACGCGCGCAAGAGCCGGATCATGCAGATACCACCCGGCCAACAAGATACAGATCGTGCATATCTTGTAGATGAGGGGTCTATCTGCCCCGAAAAAACTAGATCGTCAAATAAGGATATGATCTGTCCGTCCGGTGTGTGGAATGCTGTCCTCGGGCAGAGATTAGACTGCTGCGGGCTGCGGCACGACTATGTGCAGTACTTGCACAGTGGAAAATAGGCGAGAAGCACAGCGTAGAACACTCCTACTTCAAGTACAACCTTACACCGCCGACTGCCGAAAAGCCCCTCCCCACTCGTTCGCCAAGTTCAAACCCCTTGGCAGACAACAGCAGTGCTATTGCGTGCTCGCACGGTAGTGCACCAGGTAGGTAGCTTCGTAGCACTCCGCACTTCGCGTGCAGCACCTGGTACTCTGGCAAGATTCAAGATACAGAGGGGATCATGTTTGGAGATAAAATAGGAAATGGTATACCCCCCCGCTGTGCTGATCCCTATTATCTCCCATATACTGCTAGACGCGTTTCAGCAAGCAGCATTCTAGACCCCTGCTGTGGCTGTGCTCGTCGCCGTACGCCAGGCGCCAGGCACATAAATACGCCGCATTTTTTTTTTTTTGCCGCATTAAAACGTGAGTCGTCACCCCGGGTGTAAAATTATTTTGCTTGTCACTTGGAACTCCTTTTTCTCAGGTAAGAAGGATGCTCGACGGATGTCTAGAAACGTGCGCTCTCGGTTAGTGTGCTCTTCACGAGGGGAGGTGATGAAGGAAGGAACCCCTCCATGTGTACCACTAGTATCACACGCGCGTGATGGAAGCTTGCAGGCATCGCTGAACCCTCAGGCATCCGAGTTCGTACCCTCTGGAACATCAGTGTCAGCTGGACGAGCAGCAGCATCAAGTGTCTCAGCAACAGCAACAGCAAGAAGGGCTTCTGCTCTGTCTCATCAAGATTGTCGCCTCGACGCACCTGCTCCACCAGCAAAGCAATCGAGGAAGAGGAGCATCGCAGGGGATAGAAACAGCCGCCAGCATGGCAGGGTGGGACGGCGTGAAGGGGCTTCTAGAAACGGAGATATACGTGCTGTTCACGGGTCAGCAGCCAACGAGAGCGCAACGGCGGTGGTCTCGATGAGAGCTTTGGGTGCGAGTGCTCGTACCAGCAGCAGTGCGAGCTTGGGCACCAATGCTGGTGCAGCTCTGGAGAAACCGGAGCGCAGACGTGGTGGCCGGAACGCTAGCACCCGCAACAAGAACGGCAGCAGCGAAGGGGTAGTGGAGAAGCAGACTAGAGGAGGAAGGACGCGCCAAGGACGCGACGCGCCTGCTGAGCAGGAACGGTTGATGGGAGGCTATGACGGGGATGCTGCTTGCTCCGTACACTCGTCCGCAACATCAGGACCGACGAAAGAGGCAGTGGCTTCACCGGCGATGCCCCACAGAAGGCCCAGCAACTCTGCCATTGACCGGAGGAGATCAGCTGCTTCCAGGTGGGTATATAGAAGGATAAGGTGGTGCCCTTGAGAAGACAGCATTGCAACAAAGAGAGCATGCCTCGACCAGATATGTATTGGTGTGGTAACGTCTGGAAGTCTGAAACAACTACCCTGGTACAACTTACGCACTGAAAGCGTCTTGCAGTGAAAACCAAAAACCCACCCTCACGCCTTCTTCAGCAAACGGGTACGCATGCAAGGCCAATGGGCCAAGGGCTAGACCATGGGGTTAGAGCTTCAAAGTTCATCGAGGGGGCTCCTTTCCTACGCCTCGGCGCTAGGGTAACCTGCAGCTGTAGTTTGCGCTGGCGGTATTAGTTACGTGTCCATGAAAAATAACGTCGTGGGGTGCTCGCAAAGTGGATTCGTGCGTCGCCGTGCTTACAGACGGGACGTAGTTGTACGTACTCTATGACGAAAGGGCCGGCGTTCTACATGTGCTACGCCATGAACACAAAATAAGAAAATGAGTATGTTGTTGTTGTTATCTTCACATTAAACTCGTTTCAGTTGCTAATCCCTATAGTCTGATCTAGCAAGATCACGGCCCGTGGTCACAAAAGTGCTAGAGCCATCAGAGAATCCTAAAGAACACGTACACTTAGCAGGGAAAGGATACACAAGTCCGAAGAGGTACACCTAAAATCCCTACAGCATGTTATGCGTGTCCAAAACTGAACTACACGCCCGCAATCTCCATTCGACTACAGCAGCATCGTCCCCCCCCCCCCCCTCCCACTCTTTACCAATGAATTTGCCGACTACAGCGTAACTACTGTCTGAAGTGCTGTCTGTACAAAACACACGGTAGGCGTGGGAACAAGATGGAGCACGCAGCTGCTGTCTGAAGTGCTGCCAGAATGACAGTCCGCGGGCACAAAGTGAAAAAGAACAGCCAACCAAAGCCATCATGTCCATTGACAATTACCCGAATCTATCCTGAACGGTCTGTGTTAGGCACAGCATTATAAACATCGACACTGATTAGGAATCGTTCCACATTGAAGGGGTCTTCCACGATCAGGCACACAATGAAGGCACCCGGGGTGTCCGCGCCATCTCTGCCGCGTCTCTCTACAAAACCAGTGACGTCATCCACACCGACCCAACAACAACATTCAGGGAAAAAACGAAGAATTTGTCAACACAATGTACCAGGTATCAGCTCGAAACCTCTACCCATTCATCCCCATGGTATCAGATCCGCGATGCGATTTGGTTAAAATCGCGTGCTTGCTCGCCTTTTACCGTTATGGTCAAGCCAAGCGCGCATGGAGAACCAGTAGTACTCATCCCTCCAACCTCTCCGGCGCATTGCAGACCACCCTCTCGCCCAACTCACCGCTGTGGCGAATTGCCCGTACCTCTCCCGTATGCACTCTTTCGCACGCGAACAGCAGTGGTGACCGTGCTCCTGACGGTTCGACGGCTCAGGGTAGACGTCGTGGTACGCCCTCCGGGGCGCCGACAACAACAGTGGCGACTTCGTCGGTTGGGCCGGCGGGCCAAGCTCATCACGGTGAGCGGACCCGAAAAAGGAGCGATCAGCGACGCCGGCGCCCCTCCGACATGCGCGGGGACCTCGCTGACGCTCGTGTGGGTGGTGACCCTCCGCGCGCCCCACGCCCAAGACGTGCTGCACGCGCAAGCGAGGCGCCCCGCCCCTCGGCCCTTCGTGACGGAATTTCCGACTGCCGTCTTCGTGGTCAAGCTTCTCTCGCCGCTGGTACCGGTGCCCCCAGCAGCGCCGAAAAGGGCGCAGAAGGAACCACGGCAACCCGGGCGAAGGGCTCTCGAAAGGTTGCGCCGGGCCGAAGATCGAGTGGCCACGGTCCCGAGGCGGGGTCTGGGCCGCCCCCGTCGTCAACGTTGTTGTTGTCGTCCACCGTCGAGGATGGTGGAGAAGAAGATAAAGAGGATTTCCCAGCTCTGCCGCCTCCAAGCGGGCGCCGAACTGCGCCGCTTGCACCATCGTCGTCGTCGTCGTCGCACCCGCTACCGCCGCACCCCCCACTAGAAGCATCAGCAGCAGCCAAAGCAAGTGCCCTGGATTACTCCTCGCTGGCCGACCGACTGGCGGCGGAGGCGGCAGCTGCGGAGGCAGCTAAGTTGGCTGGCCCGGGGAACGGGCCGCCCGGGGAGGGTTTCCTGCACCTTAGCGTTTTGCCCGGGTTCGGCGATCGTCCCGGGGACAAACCAACCCTTGGGGGCAACAACAATGGGTCCCCAGAGTTCCCTGATTCGCGTTCACAGGTGGTACAAACTCCTGCATCCAGGCCAACTGGCGCTGAGGATGGGGGGAGGGTGTCGGCGCGGGCATTGTCGACAACTCCGTCAGTTTTGCAGCCGCCTTCGCCGCCGCAAAGGCCGACTCTTGCAGCGTCCACTGGTGAAAAGAGGCGCGTTGGCGCTGCTGCGGCTACCGTCGCCCTTAGAGCTCGGCTGCGTGAGCGCTGGTTTCGCCTCGAGGCCGTAAGGAAGGCCCAGCGACAGCGGGAGGCATCCGAGAGGGGGCATATGGCAGCGGAGGATGATAAACCGACGGGTCATCGCCATCCCGAGGGTGGTCAGGGTCGCAAAGGTGGCGACAACGGCGAAGAAAGCCGCGGCGTCGGAGCACAACAAGGGCTAAACAACCGCACGCAAGATTCGGGCGGTGTTGATGACTGCAGCAGCTCCTGCGACAGCAGCGACAGCGGCGGCGGTGGTGGTAGTGGCGACGGCGGGAATGAAGGCGCCGGCGACATTAACACCGCTACGGAGGGGCGGTCCAACTCCGTCTGCGTTTCGTCGGCCAGCCCGACGTCGCCCCCCGAGGGATCGACTGCAGCAGCTAGCGCTAGCTTCGGCCCGGAAAGTCACGACCCCAGCAAAAGCAGCGTCAGCGATGCGCGCGTATTTACAGGTTCTTCAGAAGCGCCCAGAGCAATCTCGGTGGCCGGTATTGCGGCAATCAGGCGATCCGAGCTGGCCGCCGCTGCGTCCGTTCATCGAAGCGTCCCCGCCGAAAACATCGCAACCAGCCCGAATACGCGGGTCGAAGCGAAAATTGGCGACGTCACGGGGCCCGCCTCATTTCATAACAAGCGCAGCGAGGCCGGTGGGGGAGATGTCGAGAGGGAGGCCAGTGGCTACTGCAGCAGCGGAAGCTGTGGTGACAGCGGTGAATCATCGGCCCCTGGGGAGCGCGCGCACGCCGCGTGTGAAGCGGGCATGGCGGGCCTGCTTAACGATATTTTGGTCCGGAGCGGGGGCAGGGCTGCAGATGGGAAAGACAAGGTGCAAACAAGGGGGGGGGGGGGGG
>MEHQ01000162.1:28093-50593 GCA_008828725.1 Saccharina japonica
CAACACTTGGGCGCTCATTACGTTGTTTCAAGGGGGGGGGGGTACTCACGTGTTGCCTACCATAGTAATTTGACCATTGACTGCGTATCCCTTTCGAGACGGAGCACAAGAGGGGGAAGGGCGTAAAACCACCGCAATGCCACGAGCGAATCGATCACACGATCAAGTTTTTAGCAGTTCTACATGTGAATGTGTTTGGCTCTCAGATGCATGGCGTCGTCGATGCGACCTTGGAGTTCATCTACGCTATATGGCTCGTGTCGTTTACCCCCATGCCTCTGCTTTGTACTGATTTCAATCATCGGTTTGTGCAGGACATCACACAAAGAGCGTACGTAGCGCGGGCCGCAATATTTTGTATCGGGTTGACTATTGTGTTTTTCTTTGTGACTGCTCTTAGTTGTATTTTGTCTACCCACTGACCGCTCGTTGTTTCGCTCGTGGCCTGGCGACATCGGCTTCTTTTTGGAAACAGTTGCGCCGAACACCGCTGCACTTGGCTGCTGAGGCGGGAGCCCTGGAGTGCGTCAACCTCCTGCTCAAGCACGGGACACGGGTGAGTGCTTTGGTGCCCAGCTTGCCGTTTTTTGGGCACCACCCTGAACGGGTGCGGGCAGAGCAGAGGGATGCCAGAACATTAGCGGAGTAGAGCAGAGTTTAGCAGAGACTAGCGTATGAACAGTACCGTCTCGATAGATCGCCGGGCTCGAGCGAGCACCCAGTTGGGTATATACGTGCTCGCGTCTTCGTGCAGTTGTAGCCCTCTTGTCCTGTTCTGTGGCCGACTTGACGCATGGGTTCGGTACTTTACCCGATAGATGGGAATGGGGAAACCGATGGCATGAGCTGCGTGCTGGCGGGCACCTTTATCTCAAAAACGACGGACACAAAGTACAGAATGTGTATTTTAGTTACCTATTAATAGTATGGTATATATGAACAATGAAGTGGGGGAACTTTCTGCTTTAAATTGTACCCAAGGTAGCATTGTTGGAAAAAATACGTGTTGCCGTCGATGGTGACACTCAAGTTTTTCGCGTACATGGCGCCTAGGGGGGGGGCGTACTCATTTGTTGCTTGCCTTAGTCATATGACCATTGACCACGCATCCCTTTCGAGACGGAGCTAGGGGAGGGGGTACAAGAGAAACGATGGGCGCTTCTTGGTAGCTCGCACGCGCACCATAGGATGACGGCCTGCGTACCACGTGATACAACCAGTTAGCCAGCCAATAGCCATGCTTGCTCAGCAAATCACCATGGGCCCGGATATGTTCATCCTGGGACCACGTCTTCCTGTGCACCGGGTCCAGCATAGACGCCTATTTTGTTTTTGCTTGCTCGATGATCTTGTCGTTCTCGCAGCGCCTTCCCATTTTTGCGACTCCCGGGAGGTTTTGTGACACCCGCACTTCCACTTCCGCGCTTGCTCGTGTTTGCTGAACTTTTTCGCGCAGCTCGACCAGAGAGATCGCTGGCGGGAGACGCCACTGCACAAGGCCGCTCGCTCGGGCAATCCCAGCGTCGTGAAAGCGCTTTGCGCCGCTCGGATGAAGGTGTGGCCAGAACCCAGGCACAAAAGCCCGAAGGAGGGAGGGGGGCGGGGGGCGGGTAGCGTGGTCAGAAACCAGGCAGAAGCCCGAGAGTGGGGCAGGGGGGGTATCCTCGATATTCATGCATGGCCGTAGTCGTATGACCATGGACCCTCGCATCCCTACAATGCCGGGACGGAGCATGTCGGGTTTTTACCGACAAGGCAGACATTGAGGGGGGGGGGGTGCGTACTAATTTGTTGCTTGCCTTAGTCATTTGACCATTGACCACGCATCCCTTTCGAGACGGAGCACCGTTCCTTCTCCTATTAGAGACACCTCCAATAATTGGGCGCTCATGACGAGTTTTCTATATATTGGGGGGGGGGGGGTAACGTGGTCAGAAACCAGGCAGAAGCCCAAGGGAGGGTAGGTAGTGCTTTGGTTTTCTCCTTTATCTCGATGGCCGTAGAGCTTAATTAAGACCCAACAGCTAGCTGGCGGCCTAGTGTGCATCCTGTCGATGCGCTTGTGTGCGTTGGATCGCCGACCGAATGGTGTGCTTCTGGCTGGACGTGGATTTTTCACGGCATACGTAGGCATTTTACCTCCTGCTCGAAAACGCCCGCCGCTTTCCCCTTGGAAGTTGTTCCATCGCCATGTACATATATCCCCATAGCTATTAGATAATAGGTGTTAGGTGATACAGTGTCGGCCCTCCCGGAAGAAACGTGGAATCATATGTTAGGCTAAACATCCTTATTCTGGAGGGGTGAGAAGGGGCTAGACTTCTTGCAATTTTCTATTACACAGCGGACACCTACGTAGGCTACACATTTTTTTTTCGTTTTGTAATGTCTAGGCCACGTACATACATAGCTTTCTCAAAGTCGGGGCCGACACTTTATATTCTATATAGAAACGGGGGGAAACACGCTTTATAATCTATATAGAAACGGGGGAAACACGCGGCAAGTTGTTGGGGCGCGCCTACTGCCTGCTACCGTCCGCCAACCACTGTCCCCGTCACGTTCGACGACCCCCGCCCCTCACCTTGGCGAAGGTGAACGTTCGCAACCGTTATCGGGAAACACCGCTGCTGCTTGCCGTTCGCGCCGGTAGCGCTGGCGCCGTTGCGGCCCTCCTTGCCTCAGGAGCTCGTCTCGACGAACCAGACGCTAGAGGTGAGATTTTTTATTGGACCAGTGGTGGAGTTTTTTTTTGTGATGCTGAAGGGGGGGTGTACTTCATGTTCATGCATGGCCACAGTCGTACATATGATCATAGACGCTGAAGGGGGAGTTGTAAAATTCAGAGATGTTTTCTCGGAAGTGTTGCGGGAGGGGGGCGAGGGGGGTTTGCTTGTTTTTTTTTCTTTGGTGTGATTTTTATTTTCGGCATAAAACGTTACGGTGGGCAGGCAACTCCATCTATTAACCGATTAATCGACCATGCCGCATACGGTACGCGCTGTATAGACACCAAACAAAGCCAAGGGCCGGCGAGGTGCAACTCGTGCAGCGTGTAAATCTCTGCGCCGGGTGTGCTTTTCTTTTTCGTTTTGTTACGCCACATGCCTGGCATATTATACCATGACCCATCGTTTCCAAGTTGGAAGCACGTGCCACCGAAGTACTTTTGGGCTATAAAACATGCGGAGATGCATCCGCCCTTCGCGTCGGACTTACACCCGCGTGTGGTATTGGCACCGCTCTCGGCGACGCAGGCATTACCCCGGTCTGTCAGGCGGCGATGAGCGGCCAAGCGGAGCTTCTCATGATCATGGCGAACAGCAACCAGGCGTGCCGGAAGAGGTAGGTGGGGAGATAGGAGAACGTCAAGAGCCGGAGTGTGCGCATTTTCCCCGCGAAAAGAACATTCCGCTGAGGGTTACGACGCGGGCGATGGATGGATCGATCGCTCATGACCACGCCTCTTTTGCCCCCCTAGCTTTCAATATTGAGCGATTGTCCTTTTTGAACGCCGACCTCGCCCCGGCTTCTCCCCGCCACTGCCGCGAAGAAGGCGTAAAACGCACACGTGATTCTTGTGCTTTTCCCGTCGAGATTGACGGCTGTCCATGCCGCGATGTGGTCCGCTCAATCTGGATCGTCCAATTCTTTAAGGTTGGCATGTATTCGTTGTCTTAGCTCCGTTTCCCACGCGGGACAACGCTCGCGCCTCCTCCTCCTCCTCCTCCTCCTCCTCCTCCTCTTGTCTAATATCTGCCCTGTTCCGTTCCCTGTCGTCCCGCAGCAACCGAGAGTCAGCTGCCTCACACACCATCATCCCCACGAGCGATCGAGCGGGTACCGGCCGCGCCGGCACCGCCGCACGGCGACGAGGACCTCCCTCTTACCTACACCGTACACGGGAGACGCCCCCGACAAACGGCAGCAAGGGGCGAGGCGGAGGCGGGAACCTTGTTCCCGTTCCCCCCCTTTCCCCTGTGCACGAAGCCGCCGCTACGGGCCACGTCGAAACCCTGTCTCTGCTGCTGCAGTTCGGGTCGTCGCTGGAGGAGAGAGATACGGCGTCAGGTGTAGCGGGGGACACGCCGCTGTCGAGGTCGGTGCGAGAGGGGCAGCTAGATTGCGCGAGATTATTGCTGGATGCTGGAGCGATGATGGGCAGGGAGAACGCTAGGGGGTGAGTGCAGGATCAGATTGTGGGGACGTTTATTTTGGTCCGTTTTTTTGGGTGCAAAATGAATCTCTACGGTGTGGAGTCAAGATCAGGTTGTGGGATATCGTGTTAGTCTGGCTCAATTCTTTTTGTTCAGAGACGGGGTAGGGCTTCGGGACGATTTACAGTCGATTTTTGTTTTTTTTAATGACCTTACGGGGGGGGGGGGTACTTCATTTTTATGCATGGCCGTAGTCGTATGACCATAGACCCTCGCATCCCTACAATGCCGGGACGGAGCATGTCGGGTTTTCACTGACCAGGCAGATATTACTAGCACCAAGCGCGAAGCGCCGTGAGGGGGGGGGGGGTGTACTTGTGTCACGCATGGCCGTAGTCGTATGACCATAGACCCTCGCATCCCTACAATGCCGGGACGGAGCACGTCGGGTTTTCACCGACCAGGCAGACATTGCTTGCACCAAGCGTGAAGCGCCTTGAGATGTTGGGGGAGGCAATATGCCCGGCGCCGCGTCGTTCCCGTGGCATGCGCATCGGTAAGTTCGCCCCCGTCCCCAGAATTCAACAAGCACGCGCGAGAACTCAACAGGATTTAACACGTTGCCCTTGTGGTTTTCCTTTTTGTCTGGTTGGCGTGTTGCATATTGGCTCTGGCGTTCACGCCCGCGGCGACGGTGTGGCGCAGAGAAACGCCGTTGGTGGTGGCAATCAGGGCCGGGCAAGCCTCGGCTGTGGAACTCCTCGCCCAGCGAGGTGCTTCCCTCGACGGGGGGGGGTCGACCGGGAGGCTGACCGGCGCCAATGGACGTGCCCCCGCCGGGGCGCGGGAGAAAATGATGGCACGAAGGTAGGAGGAGCGGAGGGGGTTTATACTTTGTGCATGTTTTGAGTGGTGCTCGTTTTGAGTAAGCGGAGGGTTAAGAGAGGTTCGCGGCGATTATCTCGTCGGAGTTGAGGATCGGAGGTAGGTAAGACGTCGCCTCTCCGCGTCTGGATTGACCTTTCAGCGGGTCAACCGGTGGACCGTACCGCATTCTTCACACGATTGTGTACTGTATAGGTATGAAGTAGTAAGGCCGAAATAACGTTCAGCAAACGACGATTGATTCCCTGCAAACCAAAAAAATGCATTGTTGTTGGAATGTTATAAAACACGTATACCGCCAGCCGCCGACGTATAGAGTCGACTATTTTGAAGGTCTAGTTACGGTTCCCTGCAAACCAAGGATTGTCATGTTGTTGTTGAAAATATTTGTTTTATGCGTGTCGAGCACCATGCTCTTCACCAACCAGGGCGATCAGAGCATTTTAGACAGACTCCCCGTTACCGTGCACCATCCCCGCCCAGTCCTCATGCGCCCCCCCCCCCCAACCGCGAAAACGTGTTTTATGATCATGCATGCAGGAGGGTTGAACCGCTCGAGCTTGCAATGCGCGAGGGACAGCTTGCGTGCGCCGCGGTCCTGATCGAGGGCGGGGCGCGCATTAGCGAGCGTGCTCTTCGGGCGGTAAAGCTCGAACCCGCGATGGCACCGGCGACGGGCAAGAGGTGCGAAAACAATGCCTGGACCGATTTGGTTCCATTCGGCGTTGATATATGCGCGGGGAGGTTTTGCGTCTCCATTTTATTTGTTTTCTTCGCTTTCTAATGTTTTTTAGCATCTTCAGGCACACGGATAAAAATGTAGCTCAGTTAACCCTTGCACTCGTACTGACACAAAAGTGTGCCACACTAATTCCAAGTAGTTTGTCCCAAACAAAATGGTTGCAGTTCTTGAGGGGTTAAGGTCGCCACACTTCCACATCTTTTTTTATTAATCCATTTTGTTTTTCTCGGCTGTACTTATATGGAACACATCGTTGTTGCGGTGGCAAGGGCAGCGCGATCGAGCTGCCGTGGCCAATTAAAAAGCCGTGTTCCCATATTTGTGGGTAGTTTCTCAAAATGAGAAGCCCCATGAGTCACAAGCATTAGTATTTGCCTCACATGGCAGAAAAAAACTGCTCCCCCTATCGTAGAAGGCATGTTCGGCTTATATATACAGCAGGGCGTCCCGTGCCGTCACGGCGTTGCTGTCGAAAAACGTTGTCCGCCACGCCCTTACAACGCGGTCTCTTTTTCGCACAATCCGCTCTGGAGTGCGGTGGCAGTCGAGGGCCACAGCCCGAGCTCTTTGCTTCTCATCAATGTTCGAAGATGCTGTTAACAAACACTGAATAATGCTATTGATAACCACTCGCAGACACACACTCGTTTTTGTTTTGTTTTTTTGTTCTCCCTTAAAAAGCGAGACTCCAACTAGCATCGTCTCTCTCGTCGCGTTTTTTTTCTTTTTTTTTCTTGTGCCGTCTTCTTTTTTCTTCTTCCACGTTGTCGCGCCAGTCCGTCGCAAGGATTTAGGGTGGTTTACGCCGGCACTAGTGGCCATGGCGGGACGGCACGCGGTGCTGGTGGGGCAGGTGCCGCCGCCGCCGCCACGGCCACCACAGCAGTCGCAGCTCTACCTTTGCAGACGGACATGCTGGAATGCATGTCGCCGGAGATAGCTGACATCACAGAGTCTGCACCTTCGAATGGAGGGGGACTAGAAGAAGACCCTTCTTCTCACGGGGGTTTCGATGATCGAGAGGCGGTGTTGCAGGGGGATTCTGGGTCGTGGCCGGACCGTCCGAAGACTGAAGGAGGAGACGCCGAGCGCGTCGGGGGGCTGTTGCCCGCCCTTGGAGAGTTCGACGTTGTTTTGATCTTGGAAGACGGTTCCCGCCTGCCGGCCCACTCCTGCCTGTTGGCGTCGTTCAGCGGAACGTTCCGCGACCTGTTCCTTCGTCGACGCGGTCACCACCACGATCTTGACAGTCGAAACTCGAACGGCACAGCAGGGGTTTCGACCTTAGGGGGGGATGTTTCTGCGGTGGGGGACCGGGCGCCAATAGCGGTGGCTGAATGTGTCCGTGAAGACGACGAAGAACTTATTTCGCGTGCTCGCGACGTCCGGGCCTTACTCGAGTGGCGGGAGGCACCTGGTAAGGGGTCGAGGTCGGGCGCAGCCTCAAAAAAGCGTCCGCCACCAGCTTCAGCCCCCGTGGCGGCGGTGGCGGTAGCGGTGGGGGCGGCGGCGGCGGCAGTGGCTTCCCTCAAGCCGCGCTCGCCCGTAGAGAACGACCCCCGTCGGCGGCGGCAGCAGCCACCAGCGGTCTTCGTAAAGTGGGGCGCGGGTAGGGGAGAGGTCCGCGTGAGGTTCTGGGGCCCCGGTACGATGGCGGCGGTCGTGAGACACGTCTACACCGGTCGACCGCCGACCGAAGTTCACGCGGACGGCTTGGCGCGTTTGTTGTCCGCGTCGGCGTCGTTGAGGATGCCGCGGTTGATGCGACAAGTCGAGCACCTGCTGTCGGCTACCCTGGCGCAGCTAAGGACGGGGGCTAGATCTGCTCAGCACGAAGAAGCGGCGAGGCTGCTGAGGGGGGCTCGGGCTCTCGGCGCCACGGACTTGGAGGACCGGTGCACGCTGTACCTGCAGGCTAACGGGGTGTTCCCTGCGGTGATGAAGGCGAGGCGGTGTTTTTGTTTTATTTTTTTGTTTCCCTTGCTCGAAACACGAAATGGGCCACAGTACGAGTGGTCCCTCTATAGTGCCGATTGAGTAGTGCCGGTTGCCCGATATAGTGTCTGTGGAATCGCTTGGCACAGATGGGATTCGCCAGTGTGGCAGTGTGCGAAGTAGTCGCCGCTATAGTCCCGCTCTAGTGCCGGTACAGTGCCGGTATTGTTGGCTGGCGCATACCGATAATACAGAGGGGCCATTACTGTATATGGGCAAAGCGGCGGCAATGTTACTGAGACACGAACGAACACGGTATATAGCCCTCCATGGTTAAAATTGACGCGCTTGGGAGATAAAATGGTTGTGAGTACCTTTTTTTTTAACTCCCCCTCCCTCCCTCTTCCCCCCCCCCCCCCCCCCGCCCCTCCCGTCGCCTCCTCATAAAATCCAAACCCCGCTGGCGCGCCGTTTTTTACTGGTGTATTAGCTGCGTCGGGAACTGGGCATTCCATCCCTCAACTCGTCGGACGTTGCAAGGGGCCTGGCTCGGTTGAACGGCAGCGGTTATCTCGGGTCGGGCCCGGCCCACGCGTGGTCATCCTCAGATGTGGCACCGACTTCCTCTGCTGCTGCTGCTGTGGCGACAGCAAAGCGGGGGGTGGACCTGTCCCTCCGCAAGCGTGCGGTCGATTTCGACCAGCTTGTCCCGCTCTTGCTTGACACGGCCAGGTAAGGCCCTATCAGGGGACTCTCGTGCTATGCGCAAAAGTTGACGGTCGTAGAGATACGAGCACCTATTTTTTTCTGGGACTCCCATTTTTGCTTTCGAGGAGCTTCATACCTACTCACCCCCTACAACGTTTCTTCGAGGAAACCAAGTCTACTGTGGTTCTTGAGGCATGCGAAGAGTGCCCCCTCTCCCAAACACTAAACCCCGTTCCGGCGCCCTAACGCTCAACCCAACTACAATGCCGGGACGGAGCACGTTGGGTCTTCACCAACCAGGCAGACAGCCGCCCCCGCCCCCACCCCCCCCCCTACGCCTTAACAAGTACTGGTAGTAGTTAAGCTTCAAGAAGAGGGCTGCGCAGTAGAGATCCCCCCCCGTCATACGACTACGGCCGTGCACGATATGAGTACACCCCGAGTAGGAACGGTGCTGTTGGAGGTGTCTCTATTAGGAGTAGGAACGGTGCTCCGTCTCGAAAGGGATGCGTGGTCAATGGTCAAATGACTAAGGCAAGCAACAAATGAGTACGCCCCCCCCCCCCTCCTCTCCCCATATTATATTTATAGGTTGGGTTGGCGTCGATTGGCAACGACGCTGTAAAACTCGCCACTCGCTGCGTGAGCTAGACAACCAGGGTGCCGTTTTTTTTTGTTATTTTTTTTTGGCGGTCACCAAAGCTGGCGGTCGAGTAGACCGTTTGTGCGGGGTGGAGAACCTTTGTTCCGCACAACGGGAATGGTCGTTTCACGTAGTGTTAATATGGTAAGGTGTCCGCGAGGCAGTTACATAGTAAAACCCATTGCTGTCTCCGGAAGTGGCCACACCAGAAATTAAATTAACTCATTGAAGCTGTCGTCCATATGCAAGTCCGCCTCAGAGGCGGTTCTTAGCAGGATGCAGCTCACCCTCCATGCGACTCGCCCAATACCTCACGGCGTTTCGCGCTTGGTGCAAGCAATGTCTGCCTGGTGGGTGAAAACCCAACGCGCTCCGTCCCGGCATTGTAGGGATGCGAGGGTCTATGGTCATATGACTACGGCCGTGCACAACATGAGTACACCCCCTCCCCTCCCCCCCACGCGCGCACGCTAGAAGCAAGACCCAATGAACGAAAAGCATGGCGAAT
Organism: Saccharina japonica; assembly: GCA_008828725.1. NCBI lineage: Eukaryota > Phaeophyceae > Laminariales > Laminariaceae > Saccharina > Saccharina japonica. The sequence continues at coordinate 37,672 of MEHQ01000162.1, forward strand.
GTATGATGTATATATACCACGAAAAAATCGGGTATAACACAAATTGGATTCCGGCGAACGATACTGGATAGTTCCAGGGTTGATGCGCCCCAGTTAGTCTGAAATTTCTTCGGCCAAACAATGTTACTCGCCTCCTATCTTAGCCGTGATCGCACCGGTAAATATCTATGCGACCGTTTTTTTTTTTTTAATCTTGCAGCCGAAAATCGGGGCGATAACAGCGCAATCTGGTGCGTACTACTAACCTGTAAAGGTTTGCTATTGCGGGGGGGGAGGGGGAGGACTTCATTTTCATGCATGGCCGTAGTCGTATGACCATAGACCCTCGCTTCCCTACAATGCCGGGACGGAGCATGTCGGGTTTTCACCGACCAGGCAGACATTGCTAGCACCAAGCGCGAAGCACCGTGAAGTGTTGGGCGAGTCGCATGAAGTGTGGGCTGCATCCTACTAAGAATCGCTTGTGAGGCTGGGGGGGGCGGGCGTACTCATGTTGTTGCTTGCCTTAAGTTGTTTGGCCATTGTCCACGCATCCCTTTCAAGACGGAGCACCGTTCCTACTCCTGATAAGAGACACCTCCAACAGTTGGGGGCGCTCATGACGCTGTTTCCATATATTACATAAGAAACGTTTTGCTACTTAATGTTATCCCCTTCCTGTTTCGCTGCCTGTGGCCACCATCGATCTCCTAGGGTAGCAATCGTTTTCTCGCTGCTATCTAGTGTACCAAACTTTCTCCATGCCACATTCGTCTATTTTCCTCATCTCCGGGGGCGGGGGGGGGTATAGTAACCAGTTCCCACGATGGAGCGAAAAAAACAGGTACGAGGTATTCCCCTATGTTTTTACACGCCACATCGCCACATTTTGGCTCTGATTACTTTGTCCCCCAGTGGTATTATACTACTACCTACTGTAGTATTGACGCACACCTCGTGTTTCTGTGGCGCGCTCCACTCACAATCAGTTGCCGTGCTTTTTTTTCGTGTGCTCGTGTCCAGGTGTTTGTCGACGCTGTTCACTGGGTATCCCGAGCGCGCAGTCCTTCTCACGGCCGCTTTAGCGGAGGCTTGTCCCGGAGGTACGCTGGGGGGATTCCCGCGCGATACCGAGCGCAAGAACAGGACGGCGCCGTTTCCTAGCCAGCGGCGACGACGTGGAAGACAGACCGCGTGCAGCAGCGAAGGCGGGGTCCGTGACTGCCCAAGCGGCTGCGGCAACACATCAGCTGCGGATAAGCCGCCCGCTCCCCTCGCATCCAACTTTTCCGCGTTCTCCTATGGTATGGGATGGCTTCTGAGGACCGGAGCGGTAGCCGACGTGGCGTTGGTCCTTCCCGTCCAGCCTGGTGGTGCGGTAGCGAGGTCGGTGGTCGAACACGGCGTCGAGGAAGGAGAAGAGGAAGAAGAGGAGGAGAAGGATGAGGAGGAGGAGGAGAGGGAGGCGGACCAATACCGACGAGCTTCCATCCAAGACGCTGCGGGTGTTACAGGTGGTGCCTGCGGCAGGGACAGCCGAGTAGATGCACACAGGTCGGGTGTTCGACGACGTGCTGATGGCGGTGGCCGAGCTGGTGCACACGGCTCGGCAGTTCAACAACGCGATGGTGGGGCCGAGAGTGGTCGGCAGCTTCTAGGGGAAGAGCTGCCAGGTTGTGGAGAGGAAAGGGGCCGGAGAGCGGCCCCGAAAGCGAAAAGGACGCAAAGAAGCAAGATGGAGCCGCCGCGTTTCCTGGCCCACTCCTTGGTCCTGGGAGCCAGGTCGGAAAAGTTTGCAGCAATGCTCAGGTTCGTGCGGAGGCAGGACGGTGATGGCGTCTTGGACCCCTCTGATGCTGCTGCTGCGGACGGCGGCGGCAACAGTAGTAGCAGTTCCGACAATGGCTTCGGCGGCGATAATGGTGGCGATTACGAACACTCGAGGTGCTTCGGGGCGTGCGGTATACGTGGTAGCAGCAACGGAGACTGTGATGGGAGTGGGGGTGTGAGTGGTGGTGGTGGTGGTGGCGGCGGCGGGAACGCTGACGCTGTTTCGAAGACGGTGGAAACGAGCGGCCAGACACTAGCAGAGGAAGGCGCCACCAGCGGCGATCGCGTTACCTCGTTGAGCGGGGTGGAGCAGGGAGAAGTTGCCGACCCGAAGCTAGATCGATTTTCAGGACTCCAAGAAGAAGACAGGGATACCGGGGTGGACCCGGCGCGCAATCGCCGGTCTCCAGATGAGGTCTGCGCCTGCCATCGACGCCGCCACCACCGTTTGCGACGGGACCTGCCTCCTAGAGTATTGGAACTCCACTCGCCACTTCTCTCTCGTCGCTCGCTCGGTCTCTTCCTGGAGTTTTTGTACACGGGAGTTTTGGACCCGGGACTATCGGCCGGGGAGTTGTCCGAGCTTGCGCTTGTCGCCGACGAGTACCTCGTGCCCGACTTGACGCAGCAGGTGGAAACGCTGCTAGTGGAGCGCCTGGTGAGTGGGGGGGGGGTAGGGGGGTGGAGTTGGGTGTGCATGTGCTCACGTTACGCATAGCCGTAGTCGTATGACCATAAACCCTCGCATCCATACAATCCCGGGACGGAGAACGCCGGGTTTTCACCGACCAGGCAGAACATTGATTGCTAGCGCCAAGCGCGAATCGCCGTGGGGTGTTCGGCGAGTCGCATGAAGGGTGAGCTGCATACTACTAAGAGCCGCTTGTGAGGCGGACTATTAATAGCATATGTATGACAGCGTCCGAAATTAATCGAGTAAAGGGGTAGGGGCGATGGGGTACAACGACGTTACAGGTAAGGGTGGGGTTGGGGGGGAGTGAAGGCAGCAGAACAACGATATGATAGCTTGCAAAGATGAGTTTTGGAGAAAATTTCGATCTTACAGCTGAGTGTTTTTTTTTTTCAGTGATTCTTCGAGAAGGGTAGTTTTTGCGCGTTTCAGAAATTGCGACCATGTGCAGCAGCCCCGTCCCTGTATGGTGACATGTATATACCTGGTGCACGGTAGGAAATTGTGCAAAAGGGTGGTGCTGGAGAGGGTGGTGGAAAAGAGTCTCGTCCCGTAATACATGCGTGTGGTTTAGAAACTTACGTGGTTAGACCAACCGCAACTAAGTCAGTAATCACAAAAATATGCCGGGTGTTGACTAGATGTTACTGTGTTCGAAACGTGACCGAGCTCTCCTACTGTAGTTCCTTATATGCATTCCCGTCGCTCATGAGCGTTCGCCTGCCTTCTTATCCGCCCACCCACCCACCCATCCACCCACTCACCCACCCACCCACCCACGACCAACGCCCAATTATCACAAAACGATACCATCACCTCTCTAAGCCCTCAATTTTTTCCTCCCACGATCGGCACCAAACTTGACAATACCCCCGGGAATCAAACAAATTAGGCATCACGAAGCGCTGGTGGTGACGCCATCTACTCCTGCTCAGGAACGGGCGAACAGATGCCTGGCGTATCGTCAAGCATTGACGGGAAGGGGGAGGAAGACACAGCGTCAATACCCCTCGAGGTGTTGCAGCTGGGGGCGTCGCTAGGGCTGCCCGGTCTGTCGGCGGCGGCGGCGCGCGCCGTACTGCTTCAGCTGGAGACGGTTTCCAGGTCGGAGGCGTTTGAAGCGTCGGGGATGACGAAGCGAGAACTTGTCGTGGCAGCTCTGGAGGCTGCTACTGCTTGACGATCAGGATTTGTTTCGAGGCTGTCAGCGAGAGTGGCGACACTACTCGTAGTGATGAAAATGTTTTTTTACCCCTTCCGTTCTTCTTGATCAGGCCTTTTCGGATTATATAGGTTTTCAGGGGGGGGCGGGGGGCGACACAATGCTGGTATAATGTATTCCTCGGGTTCCTGTCTCTTTCTTTTGCATTCCTTATATAGGGTGTGTGCGAGGGGCGGTGGGGGTGGGTGCAATAAGGTCATGCATGGCCGTAAACGTGTGTGGTCATAGACCCTCTCGCATACCTGCGATGCTGGGACGGAGCACGTCGGGGTCTTGCCCCAAGCGCAAAAAGGCGCCGTGAGGTGTTGGGTGAGTCGTATGAAGGATGAGTTGCATCCTACCAAGAACCGCTTGGGAGGCGGACTTTCTTGCATATGGATGGCAGCGTCGATTGTGTTGATTTGTTTGCGGCGGGGGTAACGACGCGCAGGCTATTTATGTGTCTCTTTGGCGATGACTGCTTGTCTCCGGACCAACTGAACAAGGGCGCCCAAACGAGAGATGGTGTACGTATGCCCCTTGTGCATCTCGGGAAACGGATGGTGGTTACATGCAGTACGTGCAGGACTGTTTTCAAGTAAATTACGAATATACCGAGCACCAAGAAAATCAGCCTTGAGTTCTACTGGAAAACAAAAAAAAAATCGGCGGTCGCTCTACTGAAGTTGGTTGTCGAACGCGCCCAATCTCGACTTGTAAATCCAGCCTGGACCAGCTCTCCTGCCTTATGAACTGTTTTTAGGTGTCCTGTACTGTACGAAGTGGTTAGGAGATGCACCCGCTAGCTGGAAAGAGCGCCAACATAGATCGGCTTTTGGCCGGCATGGTTATGGTGACCTGGTGTGTAATGTGGACCTATATGTGACGCGTGGAGGATTGCAGAAGGGTGGAGGGCGGGTAGAGCGACGAGAGAAGCGACGCGGAGGTCATGGAACGCCTGCACGGTCTCGGCGCTTTCTGTTGCTGGTGTCCGCTTGAGCCGGGGGTTACGACTGGCTGCTGCTGTTGTTGTTGTTGTTGTTGTTGCTGTTGTTGTCAAGAACCTTCTGTAATGACCCGTCAATGATGAGTGTTTGGTGTTGTGCCTCCTGTTTTTGGCTTCTCGATTATGAGGTGTTTTTGGCGCGCGCGTGGTAAGGTGTCAAGCGGCGGGCGGTGTGCACTGTAGACTGGTTCATCTAAGCTAACTTTTTTTTTTCCCGCCAGGCTGTCTTTTGGTTGCTCCGGGTGGAGTCCGGTCGATGCCTTGCCCCTCCAAGAGCTCCGTTTTTTTTTTTTTTTTTTTTTTTTTTTTTTTTTTTTTTTTTTTTTTTTTTTTTTTTTTTTTTTTTTTTTTTTTTTTTTTCTTGTGTAATGCACCAATTGTGCTTTGCTCGCCACCACCACTACTGCCCGGGGATACTACATACTACGGGGGAACAGTACAGTAGTAAGTATAACCAAATATGGTAGGTAACCTTAAGGGGATACATGGTTTTATTTCGTCCATCGTGGGTTCTGATTATTCTTCTTACTACATTTGCCCCCCCCACGTAATAGTTATCGCAGTTCGGGCTCTGCCCAGTTTATCACCAATACCAGGTACACACTTTCGCCGGCACTTTTCGCGCTGCGGTGCACACGAGGTTGAACGGCGCCGAAAGTTTTTTTTGTTTTTTGTCATTGGGGATGACGCCTGCCGCTTACGTACTTCCAGCGTAAACTCTACCGTGCTACCGCTTTTGCTGCAGCCATAGCAACCTGTGCGATGTTCTATTCCCCGGTTGACTGGGGGTCCGCTGTGGCGGAAAGTCAAAGATTGTCCTTCAGAAGCGAGAAAAAACCGAGAAAACGGTATACCCGTTTTTTTTTTCCAGCCATTTAACGGTATAGGGGAAATCTCCTACAGAAAATCAGCTCTATTAATAGGCGTAACAAACCTTATGGTACACCGACTCCTTTTTCCACGCTATTACCTTTTTTCGTTGAATCGCTGATGTCTTAAGCAAAACCCCCACGAGGCTTACCTAGCGTCTCCTATATCGGAAAGTCCAAACGTGCCCGATCGAAAACTGTCTGATCGATTCAGAAGCTCACAAAATGCGCATCTATTTTTCCACAACGGTCCCTGACCGTTGACGCCCAATACGGTGACCGTTGACGCTCAATACCGCGCGCAGCGTAAATAGGTAGCTGACGTACACACAGGCTTCCCGCCCCAACGTCCGGATTATCTGGCAAGACACGCCTAACGAGTCTCTTCGCACGACGACTTTCTGATGTCGTAGTCAAAGAAGGCAGAGCGACTACTGGCTGTACACCGCCCCCGTTGAAGGCCGCCGGCTTCCATTCAGCCTGTAAAAGCACCCACCTCGGAACTGTTGGGGCAACGGAGTTTGTTGTAGTCGCGGTCCCTATCGTGTCCTTCGAAGGTGAAAACTAATTAATGACTTGAAATAGTATTAATTAATTAAAAAAATGGCGTTGTATCGTAGGCTTTAGATAATGTACGAAACGGGGGCCGGGTGTATCTACACAACAGTCCAACGCAAATTATTGTAACAGCCAGCGAGAGGCACACCACCAGCAGCACCAGCATCCTAAGTACACCACGACAAAAAACGCCTTTTGTTCGGACGCAGGCTACGATAGAGGTGCGCCATGTTTTTTCTGAGCTCTCCTCACTTAAGGAGCGTCATACCTCACCGAAAAAAATGATTTTGGAGGAAAATAAAAGTGCTGCCGGATGAGAGATATCATGACCGAAGTATAGTTGAAACATTATTCGTCACAAAAATGAAAGTCCGACGAATTTGGGTTAAGGAGCCCGATCGTTCAGAAAACGATTCAGCCAAAAAGTGTTACCTCTACCGTAGCACGCGTCTTCGGCATTCCACTCGGAAGTCGCCCAGGCATAGTGTGATCTAAACCCTTACTACAAACGCTACGGCAAGGGTGAGAGCTGCTGCCTTATATAGCTGACTCGTCCGGGGCGCATCGTGTCATTGATGGGGCTGTCAGCCTCGTGGACTTCACGGCTACCAGGTAGTTACTCTAGTTGGTCTGGCGACTTAAGCCAACTAACTGACTTGGCTTACGTCGCCACCAAGTATTTCAATTAAAAAAAACACACACACACACACACGCACACACATACACACGCGCACAATCCGAGCCACAGAGCAGTCAACTGCGAACAACTGCGCTTTAGTCTCTACTATTAATAACAAAGAAACACAAATCCGAGCCACAAAAACCGTAGTCAACTAACTACCTGCCTTAGTCTGTATTACTCAACGAAAAACAACAACAACAACAACAACAACAACAACAACAACAAAACAACAACAACAACAACAACAACAACAACAACAACAACAACAACACCAACGCGCCATTCGGATACAAACGACAAAAAAAAAGTCCGAAAATAACGGCACGGAAACTACCTATAAAAATCATATATACTACAGTACGCAGCCAACTATAATACATAGTCGGCAACTTATTATAGTTGGCCAAGTCAAGTCGCAGCCCCCTGTCATCGGGGTGTGATGGTAGCGATGTACACCCACACAGAGAGCACGTTGTGGGGGTAGGCGAACGCCTGTACTGCGAGGGCGAATTGCACCTCGGGGTGTCTAGCCTCGTGGATGCCCGTGGCTTTCACCATCTGCACCACTCGGTCCACGTCTATGAAGCCGGAGTGCAGCGGGAAACCTGGACAAAAACAACAACAAAAAGAAAAAAAGAAAAAAAAAAAGGGGAAAGGGTTTGTTCCGAAAGCGATATTCAGTCGCATCTAGAGCTGTGAGTTGGCCAACTATTACGGGCGGCCATAGTAAATAGGACCATATTTTGTTAGTAAAAATAGGTAAATATATTGGTTTTTGTGTATTCCGTAGGTCTTGTTTACTACTGCCCCCCGTAATATTTTTATCGCCGACTATTAGTTGGCTCGGTATTGCAATTAGGGATGTGAAGAGTGGCTGGCTGTAAGTCGCCGACTTAGTTATTAGTTGGGTGGGTATTGCAACTAGGGTTATGAGTTGGCTAACTACAGCGCGATTCGTTACTATTATAGTCGGCCAGGTATTGCAGTTCGTTTGCGTGCGGTTGATTGCGGACTCATGTGCCTTTTGCATCTGGCTGGCGCATTTATGGCTCGGATTGTGTGTGTGTGTGTTTTTTTGCTACTGGTAGTAAAGACTAATCCAGTTAGTTGGTTTAAGTTGCCACCCAACTACAGTAGAAAACTAGCCGTGAAGTCCAGGCGACTCACTACCCTCGTCGTAGCGGAGAGAAGACCGGTGACGATAGGGGGTGCAAGGGCAACCGGTCACCGCCCAGGAAATCAAGCGACAGCGATATACACCCCCTTGAACGGGACAAATTTAGGCTTTATCGCAGGATCGCTTGACTTGGCAGTCGGATCTCACCTCAGGCGTTGTTGTAAAGTTGCCACAATCTGGCCAATAAATCACGCAAGAAACGGATATATGTATACTGCTGTTTAGGGAGAAGAACGTTCTCCATAGGTTTCGTTATTTCACCGGCTGCTCATGATAAACGTGCGAGGGTGTCTAGAAACGATTTTTGGCCCTACTGGACTCTGGCTCAGTGACACCAATAATGTGAGATACGGTGCAGTATCTATAAGCGCAAGCTGGGCATCGTACCCAGACACCTCCTATCACAGCAAACAAAAACGGGAAATAACATTCTACCAGCAGGTATTCTTCTGCGCCGCAAGGTCTAGCTAGCGTAGTACTGTAGTAGCAGGATCAATATTCTCGTAGTGTACAGAGGGCTGACTCACCAACGATATCTCTGCTTCGCATGGCGATCTCTAGACGGCGCCGGTGCTCCTCTTTTCCCATCTTCGTCCCACCCTTATTTTATTTAACGCACGGAAGAACGACGGGCGGGGGGCGCAGCAAACACAGACCTAGGGTAAGAGGCGTGAATCGCGATGAAGCACTGACGCGGTCTACAATAGGGGTATACCTGGAATAGCATATCACGGGTCAAGACCCCAACCCGCGGGTCGGATCAGGAACTTTGTTCGGGTTGAGTCGGGTTGGGTTGGGTTGGGTTGGGTTGGGTTGGGTTGGGTTATGTATACCCGGAGAAACATGTACCTAGGTGGTGTGGAAAATATTAGAAAAAAAAAGCTGCACGGACTATACTTACGGGTGTTATGTCCTCATGTATTCCGAAGTAATAGTTTGTGCTCTTATACACGCCTGAAGGCAATGTTCGTCTTCATACAGATTTCCTCGTACAAACGAGTGGCGTTGTGCATGACTGCTGTGTGGGTACGTATGTATGTGTACGACTATGTTCGGAAATGTAAGAACCGTTTCGATATCCATATTCAGACACAAACGTTCCTTATTTATCCGGACACCATGCTAGTTAATGAACGGTATACAGAAAGCCGAACCGAGGAGCCTGCCCAAACTGGGTACGTATCAGAAGGAGGAAAGGCCTAGGGGTGTTCAGCAGGAGTCGGGTCAGATTGTTTTTCGAATTTTCTCGGGTCGGGTCGGGTCGGGAGGTTTTCAAATTATCACGGGTCGGGTCCCGTCACCGTTACCTGACCCGACCCGACCCGATTTGACCCACGAGGTTTGACCCGGCCCGTGAAAAGCCCTGCTTCTTATGGGGCTCATTACTTGAGGAGCTCTATACTCATCCAACAACCGTGGCTTTAAGAAAGAGTATGAGCTAAGCTTGATACACAGGCTGGGAATCAAACTACCGTAACTTTATTGTTGCAGAATACACATCGGGGCCCGACGATGATGATAAGTATCTCCTCGGCTGCAATGGTCGCAATAGTTGAGGGCAGTGATCTAAGGAGGAAGTGTTTGACAGATCGGACAGATCATCGATTTCCCACTTCGTGATCTACAAGCAGCAGAGTTTTTCAAGGCAGATCTCGTCATTTCCCGATCCTTGTAAGAAAGTATTGAGCTCGTCATGCTGCCGCCGGGCGATCTATCTCTATCGCGCATGTTGTTCCTGGATTTGAATCCGTATCTACTATGCAGACCCTGCATGAGCTCTCACGACAGCAGGTGAGGAACTAGATGGCCTACAGTAGATAATCACCTCTCCGAGGTGTGCAATGGTTTCGCTCAAACGTGCCGTACCGTACGTATTACGGCTCTCCTTACCAAACGCGGATTCGCCACGAAGCATCGTTTGGCTGCTCTACCACGTCCTCCTTCTTTCTTCTGATTTGTTTTTCGTCCAACATTGTATCTTCTCCCTACTTCAACAGCTCTCTCTCTCTCTTTCGTAATCCGGGTCCGGGGTCACATACCGGGAGCCCCCCCCCCTCCTCCTCACTACGGTGCTACTGCTGGGTGTTTAGTCTATACTTTGTGTTCAGAACATGATAAGAGCCTTAATACGTCAGATTTACCTAGACTAGATGCTTTTGGTGCGCACCTCGAATAGCGTACTCTCCGCCAACACTCTCCCGCCCTCCCCACTGGCACCCTCTTCCGACCGCCCCCACCCCCTGGTCATACGACTACGGCCATGCATGAATGTAAAGTACACCCCAATCCCACCTCAGCGAAATAGATGCGTAGTCAAGTAGTCAATGGTCAAATGACTAAGGTAAACAGCGAATGAGTACCCCCCCCCACGGTTATACGACTACGGCTATGCATGAAAATGAAGTACCCCCCCCCCCTCCCCTCACGAGCTTGTGCCGTTCTGTTTCCTCAATCACTAGTAAAGCATGCCGTGCTGTTTCAACTCACGAGTAAAGCCTGCTTCTCCAGCAGCGGCAGCAGTTCCGCTAGGCGGTTAGAAACGTCCGCGTTAAAGGCCGTGTGGGACCGCTTCGATCGCCACCGCCTGCCGTGTTGCGGTGCACACAGACAAACAGACAGACAGACAGACAGACAGACAGACAGACAGACAGACAGACAGACAGACAGACAGACAGACAGACAGACAGACAGACAGACAGACAGACAGATAGACAGACAGACAGACAGACAGACAAGACAGACAAGACAGACAAGACAGACAAGACAGACAAGACAGGCGGTGTGCAAAAAGAGTGACATTTTGCTTTCAAATGAGAAAAATCCCGTAACAACATTGAAATGGAGTATAGGACCACTCAATCGATCGGACTCACAGCTGACCGTACTTTGTTTGTACGACTACGTGGGACCATGGCAATCAGGGCCCATGACATACACAAAAAAAAACCCTATATATTCCAGTATTTTTGCTCAGCGTATGTGGTCCTGAATACCATATTCCCCCGTAATGTATACTATTAATAGTATGTTTTGAGAGACCCGTGCTCCGATAGAGGTGTTCTGAATGACAACCCACGGATGGACCCCAAGAACCATACATCCCCCCGTGTTAACACTACGTACCAACTTTGGTTCTGAGATTATTATGCCCCCTCCCCCCCTCCGCAACAATAGCCGTCTTGTACTGTAGATCACTTATGCAGTGAACGGGTATTCTTGTGTGGCCAGATAGATGGTGACACGCTGGGGCGAGCTGGGGCAAGCCGGCGCACCGCACACACTGACGCGTGCTATATACGATAGAGGTATACCTTATTTTGGCTGAAACGTTTTTTCATGAATGATCGGGCCCCTTAACCCATTCAAAACTGATTTAAAGTATCCCACACTAATTCCAAGTGTTTTGTCCGCAAATACGTGGGACCAGTTATTAAGGGGTTAACCCCAAAACCGTCGGCCTTTTCCAGTTTTTTTCATAGCATTATTTCTGAGGCCATGGGATAGTTGCTCGGGTACGAGTAGCACTTTTATTTTCCTCCAAACTGAGTTTTTTACTTACTATTAGTATAGAGCTCCTTAAGTGACCACCCTCAAAAGGCAAAAACAGTGTGCACCTGCATGCAGGCTATCGTATATAGCATGCGTCACCTGATGTCCCTTTTAAGGGCCTCGCGGACTAAGTCTTCCACCTCGTACACGAAGGACTGCTGCGTCGGCCGGTAGGAGATGTCCTCCTGAACGCTCGTGTAGCCTTGAGCTGGGGCCGGATTAGCGGGACTCGAAAAGAAAGAAGTCCTACAATATTCGCGCGGAGGGTGGTGGGGGGGGGGGGGGGACTTAATTTCCATGCATGGCCGTAGTCGTATGACCATAGGGGGGGGGGGAGAGACAAAATGGATCGAGACAAAACATGTAGACTAGTGAGACAAGAGAGAGGGAGATGTATTTGGCGCGGTCCTGCTGCCTACGTATCGCTTTTAAGAGGTCATGCCGCCTGAAACCGTACGATTTGTTTTGCTGGAAGTTGTTCCACACACGTCGTGCTGCGCGTCTAGATAGCATCGAAACGACATTTCAATTTCCACACGAAGGTTTACGTTCAGACGAGATTCGATTAAAAAAAACTCTCGACGAGCAGAGGCAGGCGTGCTGGAGCGATAAAAATGAGGGGGGTGTACTCATCTCGTGCACGGCCGTAGTCGTACGACCATAGACCCTCGCATCTCTACAATGCCGGGACGGAGCACGTTGGGTTTTCACCAACCAGGCAATCATTGCTAGCACCAAGCGCGAAGCGCCGTGAGGTATTGGGCGAGTCGCATGGAGGGTGAGCTGCATCCTGCTAAAAGCCGCCTGTGAGGCGGACTTGCATCTGGAATTAATTGATTTAATTTCTGGTGTGGCCACTTCCAGAGACAGCAATGAGTAGTACTATGTATCTGCTTTTTAATTTTTATTTGAAAAGTAAAAGAGGGGGGGGGGGGGGGGGGGAGGAGAAGGAAAAGCAACAACAGTTGTGGTCACGGCTTGTGTCCATAATTTCGCCGCGTGTAAAACGCTTCTCCTGCCAGATAGGCTGGAAAATAAAAAGGGACGCGTAAAACAAAAACAAAAAAGGAAAGAAAGAAAATTCCGCTTGGGCATCATCATAGCAGGTTAGCCGGCCTTCGGTGTGTTTGTATGTGTCGACGGGCTCGTGCAGGGCCTACTTACTGCTCGGAGAAGACTATATAGACAGGTTATATATCATATAACCGAAAAAGTGTTGATCAATCGCGAAGGACGCGCGTTACGATAGACGTATACCAAGGTATACCTTTTTTTGGCTGAACCGTTTTCTGGATGACGGGGGGGGGGGCTCCTTAACCCATTCAGACCTGAAAACATATATCCCACACTGATTCTAAGTAGTTAGTCCCCCAAGTACGT
>MEHQ01000162.1:55593-68672 GCA_008828725.1 Saccharina japonica
CGTCAACATCGTCGTCGTCAACATCATCATCAGTATCATTATCATTATCATCATCATCATCATCATAATTGTCATCATCATCCTCATCGTCGTCATTGTCATCATCATCATCATCATCATCACCATTATCATCATCATCATCATCACCATCATCGTCACCATTATCATCAGCATCGTCATCATCATCATCCTCAAATCACCATCAAATATCACCATCAAATATCATCATCAGCAACATCATCAAAATCATCAAATATCATCACCATCCTGTTTAGGATGCTCTTCAACCAATGCACTTATCGGCAACACTGTTGTAAGCATAACAATGGACCGCCATATACCGCAAAGCTCCGGTTCATTTTTGTAGAGTTCACGTCTGCTCGTAACCATTTCGCGGTGGAAATAAAACAGCCCGTACCACGTTTCGACCAGCTGTATTAACATCACAGGCATGGCGTATAGCAGTGTTCGCTCGCTCTCGACCTCGAAGTTATGAAAGGCGATGAATACTCGTACATCGTTCGAAAACGAGCGGTTCGGGGTCATGTACCACCAACAACGCTGTCTCTTTCCGTGTTTCGTACAGCTTTAACTCGGCAACCTTACCTCATAAAAAAAAACTGACCTTGAGACTAAGTGTACGCCTAACTCCCGAAGAACAATCATTCCCATGGCCCACTAGGTACATAACGAGTGATTTTGACAACACACAAACGTCATTCCCAGTGACATTGGGTTGAGGAGCCTCGTTATGTAGTAGTTGAGGAGCCTCGTTATTACGGGGAACCATAGTAAATACTAGTAAATAGGACCAAATATTTTTAGTAAAAATACAGTAGGTAAATGTATAGGTTTTTGTGTGTACTATAGGTCCTATTTACTATGGTCCCCCGTGATGGGCCACGTACGACTCCTGTCGTTATAATTGTGAGTTGGGCACGACTTAAGTCACCAACTAGCCAGCGGTCGAAACAATAAGTAGTCATTTCCCGGAAGTGCTGACTGTCCTACTTCTTGGGTTTCCATCCTGGCAGGAAGGATTCTTGAGTGCGGGATACCGGTGCATTTTTTCTGTTTTTGGGCGGGGGGCCGATTATTGAAAGGATCTTACCTATATGGAGGATATAGCGTGGGCGGTTTGTACAATGTTTCTATATGACCGCGCCTGGTATCCTGCCGTTTCGTGATTCGTTCGGACGAACCGCTGACAACAACAGAAATAAATCATGGGTCGATCGATCCACCATTTGGGGGCGGAAAGGCCCCTTCGAAATCCCTATTATAGTTCTCCTTTGTATAGTCTACCCAGCTAATACAGAGGACCATGAATAAATAGGCCAACTATTGTAGGTAAAAATAGGTAACTATACTATGTGTGCCGTAGGTCCTGCTATTTACTAGTATTTACTATGGTCCCCCGAAAAAGTAGCACGTGAGATTATGTAAGGACAGTGCGTGGGTGGGGTAAAACCGCTCCGAACATTAAGGCGCAACCCCTATAAGGCAAAACATGCCTCCTCACCAAAGATGGGGAATGACGGCGATTTATCATGTGACGTGACGGCAATACGGCCGTTTTTCGTGTGACCGTGACGGCAATAAACACGTGACTACTTGGTTTTAGTGTAGACACTGCGGCCGTAGGCTGTGACGGCTACTCGTTTTTTTGGTGACGTGCCGTCATTCCCCATCTTTGCTCCCCACAGCTCTCTCCAACCATTGTAGCACGGCCTCCCACCTTGTGATGAGAACGTCGTTCCCAAACATGTCCGGCACGAAGAGCTGCACGGGTAGCACCTCCTCCGGGAGGCTCGTGGCCTCGTTGACCCTCTTCATCCATCGCGTTGCCGTCGCGACCAGGCCCGGGGGTTCCTGGTTGCTGCCGGGGATTCTGCGTGATCGGCCGGTCGTCGTTCCGTTCGCACGGCATGATAGGCAGTTGCGGTAAGCAAAAAAATGAATTAAAAATATTTGGGTAAAGGGTGGTAGTGCGTATTCAAGTGAGTACACGCAGGGGAGGAAAATTGGATTGGATGAGATTGGTGGTATTCGACGAATTGTGTCAACTTTTTCATTCTGAATGAATAATGCCCTGCACATTGTCGGAAGGCAAATAATATCATAATAATATACTACTGTATCGGTTTTGTGATGGTGTAGGTTTTGCCCCCCGTCAAGAAGACCTCTCTCTTTCTCTCTGTAGACTTAATGGACTGGTTGTACGTACTGTAGTGTGGGGTAGAGCTGCTGCGGGTCGGCTGGATCTCGCGACTAATAACTAATCGGTAGGCGCCGTGCCGTTAGCAAACTATCCGACTTTAGTCGGTAAGTTGGCTGGCGGAGCCACCTGATGGCCAGCCGACTTGCCGACCTAGGCCAGGCGAGCGACACACCTCCGCCCCCTGGGGCGATCGGGGGCCAGCCCAAAAAAAGAAAACAATGTGTCCCGCAGGATTCAACAATCGTTCCCACGAGTATAGAAACCCTATAAGTCCGATAGTTGGCACCTCTGGAAAACTACTGAAATTCCGACTAGTAACGAGCTGGTGCCTTAAGTTCCGACTCATAGCTCTCCGTCAAGGCTGTCCGTCGAGGCTGTCCGTCAAAGCTTCGCACGGCAGTACGTACGGGAACAAGCAAATAAAATATGTCGTTTGACGGTCTAGTTTTGGCCTCCGTCAAAAAACCGGCCGCTGTAGACTTAGTATTTTGGTTATAGTGAGGGGAGCTTCTTGACGGCTGTCCATCAAGGCTGCTCGTCGAGGGGTAGGAGTGCCTGTGATAACGGGACTAGATTTAAGGGGTCTCCCAATAATAAGGCGGTGGCGTACCAGAGAAATATGACCGCCTCATTAGGGGAAGCCGCCTTATATCATTCCAGGTTATGAGTGCAACTCCTCAATCGCGCCAAGCGATTTTTGACCGCCTATATCGGGATATCGCCTTAACTCAGACCGCCTTGTTGGGGGACCCCCACTGTAATGTGATGACACCATGACCACATCGTTCAGCTAGCCCAATTTTGTTCTCCATGAACGGGCTCTCGCTCACCTTTCTTTGGACAGCACGATAGGTATCGGGTCGAGAGTTGCCAGCACTCGGATGTAGGTCGACCTACATTTTTAGGGTACACAGCATCACACGCGCACCGCCAGGGACAAGGCACCAAGGCGAATAATCAGAACACAGGCCGGGGCCAACATACGAAAATGACTCATCGAAACACAGGCCCGGGCCAACATACCAAAATGGCTCTGAAGATAAGCAGCCAACCAAAGCAGAAGGGGGGCGCGTCACGACCGAGCATTGCTCGAGCAACAGAGTGCCAGCTTAAATCCCTTTGAGACCCCTGCAAAAAGGTTCCTTTTTTTCTGTTCAAGTACAGTGAAGGTCGCGATTTCAAGAGAGGGGCGGGTTGTGTCCAGCCTGTTGGGCCTCGTTCAAGCCCGACTTGCTCTTTCCACTTTGGAGGGAAAACATGACGGTTATAATTGGCGATTGCAGTTACTACGGCCACTACGTGATTGGGGGGGTGATATGATGCAATGGCTGCTGCCCGCGTTACAGTGGTTGCAATTCTCCATAGGACTCGTACGGTATGGGTGCAGCATGGTCTATCGGTGTTGCGGGATGCTTGCTCGTATATAGGAGGTCGACAACACGGAAGGTTTGGATGGCTCTGGTCGCAATCTCGGGGTCTCAAGAGGGTCACGCCGGGATGGCGTAGCTTTTAGCATGCCCGTGCCAAGTTATTTGACCTATCTTAATCAAGTACTTATCTCTAACCGATAGCTCTTAAACCGCGACCCCCGCTCTTAAAACGTGGGTGGAGTTCCAACAGAGGTTAAAGTAGAGTGTTCGGACGGACGCCGGGCCGCACATCTGTATTGGGCCGGTCAGGCTTCTGCGCTCTTGAGACCCAAGGGACGGACAACAACAGTTTTGATGACATTACAAGGAAACATGGACCAACCACTGAACCAGCGCCACTGCTACGCGGAAACAAAGAGCCCCCCCGCGACTTTTGGCCTCGGTTTACGATGAACAAGCGTAGGACGCTGTCATATCTTATACCCTGTCCATAAATATAAGCACCTTTTTGTTGAATGTTAATGTACAAACGGTCTTTATATTTATGGACAGAGTGGTATAGCATATGACGACAGCACGGAGAACTCGTCGCATCCAGGACGAACTAGGCACAGGCAGCGTTGACCAGCATTCATTCACATTTTTTTTTTCTTATAATAATCCTCTGTGTTTATCCTGTGGCTAGCCTATTCTCACAGAAGAATTAGGCTTGGACGGAGTGGTCGTCTGTTGCATACAGTCTCTGAGTGATTCGGACCAAATCTGATTTCACCTTTTTGTGCCAAAACTGGATTCAGTTGATTGGGTAACGATTTTAATCTTAGAATATTGTGCCATCACCTGTCCGCCTTTTGAAGTAGAGCCACGGGAGACGCCGGATCCCCTGCCCCTCCCGTCAGAGAAACGCCTGCTTCTTCGCCTTCCCCCAGCTTCCCTTCTTCGTCTATTGATGTTTTTTTCGAGGTTAAAAATAAAATACAACACGAAGCACAAAAACAAAAGCACGCAAAAAAAGTTGTTCGCATGAAAAAGCGCCGGCTGCTCCTTCCTCCGGGTACGTAATATGTATACCCTTTTGCTTTCTGGAAACTGATGAGATAACCTTGAATTAATGTTAACAGAAAAAAAACATGACCACTGTACACAGAAGATTGCGCCTACATATTATAGCAGCGTGTGTATGCGTTGTTAGTGCTGTACCATTTTTTTTCGTCTATATAACTATACGGGCTGAGGAATTCTTCGTTTGGCCCCGATCTGGCTAAACGAGTTTTCATTTTTATCTCAAAATTCGTTTTTTTTTTTAAGTGAGCCTCAGGATAAAACAGGTGCAAAACCTACCGTACGTAGCACTTTTTTTTGCCTTCTGAGGCAAATACTTAATATTTATGACTGCCGGGGTTTCTCGACTGAGAAAGCTATATGTAACCAATAAGGCGTGCCTTATCGTTGGACTATTACGTAGCGACTATTGCTGACTAGTAGTGACTAGTAGTGACTAGTAGTGACTATTAGTGACTACTCTGTATTGCTGACTATATCACTGACTATTAGTATACTCTTCGACTGAGGGAACACCCAGTAAGGCGCATGCCTTATAAGGCATGCCTTATCGTTGGACTATTACTGATTATTACTGACTACCAGGTATTAGTATACTCCTCGACTGGGGAATCACCCACTAAGGCCTACCATATTTATTGTTTTCTAGATCGAGCTTATATTCGTTGTCGGACTGGTATTCCTTAACGTTTTTTTTTTTTTCACGATGCAATTTCGAACCATACCTACGAGAATAGGCCCGAGAGATTGAGCGTCCGTTTTTTTTTCCCCCTCAAAAATCAGTTTTTTTGGGGGTGAAGGCATAGACATCTCCTAAACTTAGGCACTTCAGAAACAAACCGGTGTTGCTCCTCTCCTATAAGGCAAACCGTACGTAGCAGCACACGTCCCGTGGCACGCCTCCCGCTAACTAGCAACTCCCCACCTCCCGCGATAGCAGTCGCCTCCCCGGGGTCGATCCCCGCGCCACCCGCAAGAATCTGGTCGTAGCCGAGGTTAACCGGGGGTATGTCTAGGCGAAGCATCCCCTCCACGCGTCCGGCTCGGTATACAGTCTGCGGGGTCGGGGGGAGGAGGGGGGAAGGGGGGGGGGGGGGGGGGGGGGGGGGGGTACACCACCGTGATTACTAAAATATATACTTCGTGTTTTCATATATATATACGAAGCATATGTATTGATAGTTTTTTCTAGTAACGTATTGCTCGGCTTTGCCTTGATTTTTCGCACGAACGAAAACGATCAACGTTAAAGCTCGAAGGCAATATTACGGGGGGAACATAGTAATCAGGACCAACTATGCTTACTAAAAAACACTGGAATATGTAGGTTTTCGTGTACGTGATGGGTGCTGGTTACTATGCCCCCCCTAGGAATAGTAGTCCAGACGTTTTCTCGGCTTCGTTCAAACCTTTCTTTGCACCTAGAAAACCTGGTTTTAACGTAAAAGGCAAGAAAGTGTAGACGAGTCCGGCGGGTACTACCTGGTATAGTTCAGCGGTTTTAAGGAAATCAATCAAGTGTACATGAGTCGAATAGATCGTAGCGTAGTTCTGGGGTTTGAGCAAAAGGCTGCGGTTTTTAAGTGCGAATTGTACATGAGTCCGATCGGTCATAGCGTGGTTCTGCGGTTTAAGCAAAAGGCTGCGATTTTAAGTGTGTACATTAATTCGCACCTGAAACGGAAGAACGACTGAGCCGAGGAAACGCTTTTCCCGGCGAATGGACGTCTCGTCGTCTAGGTAGCCTCCGCTGCCACGATCGTCGATTTCTACCTCGTCGAACAGCGATATAATTATCATCTCGTGTACCTGATAAAAAACAATGAGGGATGAACAGCCAACATCGAATGATATATAGGAAGAAACGACGATTAGGTAGGAGAGAGGAAGACACAAGGCGCGCGGGGGGGAGGGGGGGGCATGGCAAGTACCACGGCGTTTCACGGTGCTTTAGTTTGCCGCATGCATGTTCAGCTCACCAATACTGCCCGTCCATCCGTTCACTCGCATGCAAGCGGGCAACACAAGAACGAGTAAATTCGTCAAACGTATTCTTTAATGCATCGTGAAGCCTGGCTAAAACCGACGGCCTTACTTCTGCGTGAAGCTTTGCTACTACTCTAACTCTCCTACAAGACCCCCACGGCAGTGAAAAATGTGCAACAGCACCTTTCGCGAAAGAAACACCTATACTACTTTGATGCATCGTGAAGGCTCGCAATGAAAAACAAAACCCCGATGACCTTACGACTTCTGCTTGAAACTTCGTTGTCACGCTCCCTATAATACCCCATGGCACAAACTGTGCGCAGCAACCACCTTAAGCGAAACACCGAGATAGTTCGGTGTATGCTTCTACAACAACGACAACAACAACAACAGCAACAACAACAACAACAACAACAACAACAACAACAACAACAGCAACAACAACAACAACAACAACAACACCACCAACAACAACAACAACAACAACAACAACAACACCACCAACAACAACAACAACAACACCACCAACAACAACAACAACAACAACACCACCAACAACAACAACAACACGAACGAGCGTGCTACGCACGGATAGCCATACCCAAAATATCCACAAGGACTACAACAACGGTTAGAGGATATTTACGGTAGAGGTAAACCTTTATACCTGCAGTAGTCTAAGAACTGATTTTAGAGGAAACTAAAAAGTGCTCGTATGGCCTTAAGCACAAAATGAAACTTGGTTAAGGAGACCCGTCTTTCAGAAAAAAAAAATAGTTTCAGCTAAAAAGCGCTACCTCTTATCTACCTATCGCAGCAAAGCGTCCGGGAGTTTCGCTCACACACCTGTGCGAGGTTGGCGGGTGAGAAGTCCGCCATCGGAGGCGTGAAGGGCAGGTCGAGGCTCTCCTTCCACAAGGGCGTGAGGCCTTCGTACACGCTTGTCCGTTTCCTGGGGCGAGATCAAGATCAAAACAGTCGGTTTGAAATTGGCGTCGCCACTGGTGAGAGGGAACGCGGGTTGAATCACAAGCTTTTTTGTCCTGCTGTGGGCGGAAGGTGAGATTAATACGCAGCGTATACGTACTGATGAAGGAAGGTGAGTTTAATCTATATAGGTTTCTAGACTACCCAAGTAACTAAATAAAAACATAAAGCCTACGTACCCCTCCGTCCGACCCGAAAAAAAATCGTTGATATTGCATTACGCTACTACCGCGTTACGCGATTGATCCTCCAGTGCTAACACTATGTAAGGACTTGGACAAGCCGCTGGTGTCGGGGCCCAATAACGTAGATACGCGTTCAACCGAGTGTTAGGCGCTATCTGAGGTGTGATTTTTTTTTCCCAGGAAGGAAAAGAAGTGCCAGGTGGTTTGACCCCCGTGTGTGTGTTTCGAATTTCCCTCTGATGTGTGGTACTACATACGTACCTGGTATGATAGGAGTACGTAGCGCGTACTGCACAATTTATGAGGTTGTGTTTTTCATTTGATTATAGTATAGGATCCCTATACCTCACAAAAAACAAACAAAATGAGAAAACGCTAAAGATGTAACTCGATGTACAACCCCAAAAGCCCAGGGATATCGAAGAGCTGTCTATCGAAAGTTGGGCCGTTCGTCACGAAGAAGAGTTGTCTCACGGTCCACTCATAACTAACGACCGACTCAGGATTACGTAAAAATCTAGGTTTCTACAAGGCTTTCCTACGGAGTGGTCTTAATATAATAGTAAAGGCGACGCAAGAAAAACGGGTTACCTCGCCAGCAGCAGAGCGTCAACATAATGCACAGCAGCAGCTGCAGCAGCTGCAGCAGCAAAAAAGACAGAAGCAACAAACTGCACTGCTGCATCTTCATCTAAAGCCAAGGAGTGCGGACAAAGCGTTTATTGTGTAGACGAAGAAGGAAACTAATAACAATAAACATTGTGCACGTAGATATATACGAACTCTCGTTTTATGTTTTACCATGCTGCCACCTGCTGGTCGAACATTTACGTACATATATATCACGAGTAATTTTGTAAAACACCATCAATAAATGGTGTGCTATATAATGCTATTGGTTTAAGGCACCCGGTCGGTCTCTAACCCTAACCCTAACCCTAACCCTAACCCTCTTAGTTTACCGGGGTAACTGCTCTCTGCGACGAGGTGCCGCGTTGATCACCGGTTAGAATGAATCAACGCGGGGGTATAATAGCTCTGGGGTGGGAGTCTTCTGCTGATCGCAGCAGCAGCAGCAGAGAGAGAGAGAGAGAGAGAGAGAGAGAGAGAGAGAGAGAGAGAGAGAGGCCTCGTTGATCCCCAACTATGACGACGGAATGTCTGCGACGAGGTGCGTGCCGCTTTGATGGCGATGGAATCAACGCGAGGGTATAGTAGCCCTGGGTGGGAGTCTCCGGCTGATCGCAAGCAGGAGGCCTCATTAATCCCAAACTATATACGAGTTAAAGCGGTGACGGAATGTTACCGGAAACATATTTATCTCACAAGGCAAAACAAAAAAAGAAAAAGTGCTATCTCTATCGTAGCATCCGTCCCCTGATGGACAAAAGGTGCACTCTTTTTACCTGGTGTCCTGAAACTGAACTTCGACGAACGACGACAGGGTCCCCTTCTGGCGAATGACCCTCTCCTCCTAATAGCATGGTTTTGACAAGAATGGACGGAGCGCATACGTACGATCAGCGGCACAATTCGACGAGGGAAGAAAGGGCTAAAACCTTCTCGAGATAAAAATACAAGGCACGAACCATAGTGGGGGGGGAGGGAGAGGAGCCTACTTTGTGACCTCGGATCTGAGTCACGACCAGGAAGGAGAGAGGAAGGAAGGGCGAAGATAATAAATGGGATGGAAAACAAAAAAAAACGATCAGCGCAAAAAAAAACGACCAGCGCCGCTTTTTGCACAACGAGAAGTCAGAGGGAAGACGGCACTATTGGTACGGGGGGCGGCGACCTGGGGGGGGATAAGGCCCCATCCCCTAATCAGAAATAATTCCATACATTACCAATCCCGACGGTAGTTGTCAGAACCTACGTTAGACCACAAAAAACATAGTATTCTCTCTCTCTCTTTTTGCTAACCATATACCTGGTACAAAGTATGGTTCTGGTTACTGGAAAAATTCCCTCGTAATACGGCTGCGAAAATCAGCGACGCAAGTTCACAGGAAGGTAGGCGATGAACAAATTCGTTTTTATTCTGCGCAGAGATGTTTCACTTTGTTTTTTTTATGCTTCATGGTACTATGCTATGGTACCAGCTCTGATGAATACGAGCATTTTGATTGGGGGTTTTGGCAGAGCAAAGAACGCCAAGCAACCAGTGAACCTTGGCGGGGGGCGGGGGGAGGCGGGGAGGGGTACTCATTAGTCTCTTGCCTCAGTCATTTGACCAGTGTAGCTTAGGTGGGCGGGGGGAGCGTGTACTCATGTCATACTTACATATATATATACTATGCAGACTATACGACTTTCGCCCAGCAACATGAGCTATAGATCATACAGATCATACAGATCAGGAATCTACCTGCCCCGAAAGATCTAGATCACCAAGTGGGAACACTCGATGATCCGACCGTTGAGTCCAAACATTTCGAAAACCAGAAATAACCTTTACACCCGAGCCCGAGAGCCTGGCGCACTTTCAGAGGAACCTGCCGCTCGTACGAGCTGGGCCAGCCATAAAACGGATTTTCTGTTGTGAGCTTCTAGCGCCTCCAATTTTGCGAGTTAGACTTCGAACTTTAGCAGAGATGATTCTGACATATTATTGGAGATGCAAAAAAAAAAGTATATTAACTTTTCTTAACTTTTAAAAAAACCGACTCGATTTCGCCGAGATATCCGCGAAAACCCAAAAGTACCAAAAAATCTGATTTTTTACCAGATTTCGACGCTAATTTCACATGACAGCTAAAAACATCGCCATTCCCGATCAAGCTGAAATTTGGTGTAGACAATGCTTGAGACACAAGGAGACGATCGATGCAAATTGCATTGCCCAATTCATCACCCATCAAAAGATATAACAAAAAACGATTCTATACTAAAAACAAGTAATTACGAAAACGGCAGTTTTACTGCGATGCCCGCTCACTTTTTCACTTTTCGAACTGATTTTTTTACCACGTATTTGAAACACATATGCGAATGTACTCCGTGTCATCCCTTTTTTTGTTCTTTTATTTTTCGGACTAGTTATGACCACTTTTTCATTTTTACGGATTGTTGGATCGGTCATATATCCTGAGGAAAAAAAAAAAAAAAAAAAAGGGATGACATCGAAAAGGTTTATTGATACTTGAGGAACACCGTGTCAAAAAATCACGTCAAAACACGCATTATTGAGCGGGGCATAGCCGATTGACTGTTCTAGCAGAGTCTTAGCTGGCCCAGCTCGTACGTATATAGAGGAAAAACGCAGGCACGACCCCTGTTACAGATAATAAGTACGTACAGATAATAAGTAGTTGCCACAAAAGGCGTCGTGTCGACTACGCTCGGGTTTACCCTTACCTCATAGTCCTCTCCGTTCACCAACGGGTTACCCATTCCATCGTCGTTGTCAAGGCCCCCGGACTGTTGCTGTTGCAGCAGCTGTCTTCCCGGAGCGGTCGAAGTCGCAAGCCCTCCTCCTCCTCCTCCTCCCACCCCGTCCTCCGATGTTCGAACGGGCACGTTTCGCGCCGAAACTATCTGCAGCAACAAGCGGCACTGGGGGATAAATAAAAATAGGACGGGCGCAGGCATCGGCGCGGGGGTTGGGGTGGGGGCGGGGGGGTTACACGTTGTCGTGCATGGCCTTGGTCGTATGACCGTAGACCCTCGCATCCCTACAATGCCGGGACGGAGCACGTTGGGTTTTCACCAACCAGGCAGACGTTGCTTGCACGTTGTCATGCATGGCCTTAGTCGTATGACCGTAGACCCTCGCATCCCTATAATGCCGGGACGGAGCACGTCCGGTTTTCACCGACCAGGCAGACATTGATTGCTTTCACGAAGCGCGAAGCGAAACGTGAGTGTGTTTGTTGGGCGAGTCGCATGCATGAAGGGTGAGCTGCATCCTACTAAGAAAAGCTTGTGAGGCTGACTTCGGCATCTTGTGCGTGCTTTCTTGCTTACGGATGACAGCGTCTATGAGTTTACATATATATATATATCGAGGGGACTGTATCTGTGCAACGTGAAAACGTTGGGCCCGCTTCGCCATTTTTCAGATCGCTTCCCGTGCTATCACGACCTGTTCATTACGTAGCGAAAAGGGAATCGTTTGCCTCTGTACTTGTACTTCGTGAGCGAAGAAATAAACAGGGTATCATCATAATCGACAATAGACTTGTGATGCAAGCTACAGCACGTGTTGTGCTTCTGGGAACCGAGACGATCATGGTGGTCCACTGTTTATGCGCAGAAACAATCAGGGTATATAGTCGAGAAAAGGCTTGTTGTGATGGTACGGGCTACGGCACGTGCTTGCTTCTGGGAACATGGTGCCCCCCTCTGTATGCGAAGAAATAAACTAAACAGGGTAGACAACAATAACATACTTCTTTGTGCTTCGGGTGTTCGGCACGCAGTGCCTCTCTGGGAACCGAGTCGAGAAGGTTGAGTAGCCAGTTTAGTGCCTCCCACTGCCACGCTTACGTATACAGCACGCCATCAGTAGACCACGTACCTCATCGAGCTGGACCGTGGCAGCCGCCCTTTCTTTCGGCTGGAATTTTCCGATGCCACGGGTAGGACAGGTCGAAGGAAAGGCAACCGGGACACAGCGGAGCGATAATATATGAGTGATCAGGGGAAGTGAGATGATGTGTGATGCTCATCAAGAAGAGGGGCCAGGAGTGGCGTGAGCAAACAGGAATATTCGCGAGGGGTGATACGAGCCACGAGAGGCGTTCGCAGAAGGGGATGGGGAGGGGGGGTTGTACTCATGTCGTGCACGGCCGTAGTCGTATGACCATAGACCCTCGCATCCCTACAATGCCGGGACGGAGCACGTTGGGTTTTCACCAACCAGGCGGGGGGCTACTAAAACCAAGTGAAAATAATGAAAATAAGGATTTTGTTTCCCCCATTTTCTTATTTCATCATGTGATCACAACGGTTGCAACGGTTTTCTATTCCGACCTCTGGGGGTGTGGTGTGTCGTTTTCTCTTTTTTCTGGACGCCCCTGGCCACAATGTAATTCCTTTGGTTTTTCATTCGCCAGAGGATGGGGGCAAAAACACACCTACGACACCAGCTCGACGATACACACAACACGTAAATGAATTACCTCTCTGATGATATCGCCTCCTAACAACTACCTACCCTGGTAATAGTTGCCTAATTAATAGCAACTAATTAACACTGCGGTATCTCAGCCCGCCACTTAGTCGACTCCACCCTACTCCTACATATATATATATACTCGTATA
>MEHQ01000162.1:71866-203595 GCA_008828725.1 Saccharina japonica
CCCCCCCCCTCCCACTACTGTATGCACACAGGAACGGCAGCAGATCAGCGGCCGACGAGTGCTACGATAATAGAGGTAGCAGTTTTTCGGCTGAAAAAAATCTGAATGTCAGGGGCTCCTTAGCTCTTTTAGGACTGCAGTCCCGTTATGGGGACAAATTACTTGGGATTAGAGCCAAATATATGGTTACGTGCACTGGAGTACTATTAATAGAAGGGTTAGCCCAAAATCGTCGAAATGGTGTCATTCTTGTCTTGGCAGAATGGTTCACTTTACACTCAGGCCGTGGAATTGGTCATCGTGTACGTAGCAGTTTAGCAGTTTGACTTTTCTCCAACATCAGTGTGCAGGCTACTGCAGGTATAGAGCTCCTCAAGTGACTACCCTCGGAAAAAAACATGGTGCACCACCTCTGCCCTTAAGATAGCATGCGTCGGCCGCTCGGCTCGGCTCATGCCGGCCTGACTAGTTCCGAACCTCTTGCGCCAGGATGGCCATGAAGGTTTCGTCGCGTCTGATGTCCTCCTCGCGGAGAGGGATGGGGCGGTTGCCGAAGAGGCTGGGCTTCTCCGTCCGCAGTCGAATCAAGGTGTGCCGCAGAGGCTCTTTCCACCTTTTACGAGGGACGCGAAGTCATCGTTGTTGGGAACAATTCAGTGCCTACCGTTAGTTTTCGTGGCCACGGGCTGAGATTTCTGGGAATCTGAGAGCTCAAGTGAGAACATCATATCATTATCATGGCCATCATCGTCATCATTATTGTCATCATCATTGCCATCACCATCATCATCACCACCATCCTCATCATCATCATCATCATCATCACCATCATCATCATCATCATTATCATCGTAACCATCATCATCATCATCATCACCAGCATCATCATCAACAACATCACCCCAAACAGTCTGACACAACAGCACACTTTTTATGGACATACTGACTTTCGTTTTTTGCAAGCCTCAACAAAGCACCGTACGAAGAAAAGAAAGGGGGGAGGTTAGGGCCTGCAAAGAGCCGGAGTACGAATCATCCCTTTCATCACGGCAAGAACAAAAAAAAACAGTTCTTAAGTCCGAGTGAATTATCCCTGAAACGGGCATAAAGTTTTTAAAAGGAGACAAAGACAAGGATAGCCTGTACGTTCAGCTACGTGTTGTTTCTTAATTTCTTCTGCTAATTTGTCGAAAAGTCTTCCTTTTCCCCCTCGCGCGTCTGAAAATTCGCAAAAATTGTGGGCACCACGCCAGACAAAGGCCTCTGTGCCGAGCACAGTCAAATATAGAAAATCGCAATAATCCGGAGCAAAAAAAAACTAGCGTGACACGTAACCAGTGTTGTTGATGTGGCAACAACTCAGGGCATTAACCATATAAGCATGCAAGTTAACACACACCCATGGGACAAACTTCCCGGCCGATTGTCTCCCACAATAAACAGGAGAGAACACACAAACAAACGAAAACGGTTGAGTTTTGGAAAATTCTCGTCTACGAAGATGTTTCCATAATAGACGCATCGCTCGGTGTTTGCACTCTCTCTCTCTCTTTCTCTATCTCTCCGTTGTCTAGAAAGAAAAACAGCCAGCGAAATTTCCTGGAAAACGCGTCCGAGGAAGGTGTTTTTCTCTGGCGTGTTACGCGGCATCAACACCTCCTCCGTCGTCACGAGCCGCCACTAACCATTGTCACCATCACAGCTACGTAGGCCGTGTAGGGCCGGTGTGTCCGTGTGAGAAGTATTGCCGGCAGGGGGGGGGGGGGACTTCATTTTCATGCATGGTCGTAGTCGTATGACCATGGATCCTCGCATCTCTACAATGCCGGGACGGAGCATGTCGGATTTTCACCGACCAGGCAGACATTGCTTGCACCAAGCGCGAAGCGAAACGTGAGGTGCCGGGCGAGTCGCATGAAGAGTGAGCTGCATCCTACTATGAACCGCTTGTGAGGCAGACTTGCATATGGACGACAGCTTCAATGAGTTGATTTAATTTCTGCTGCCGGCAGGGGGGGGGGAGAGAAACAAGTCCACCTCCAGCAGAGCTCGTTTGAATGTGAGTGGATCAGGCAAATGGCGAAGGTCAACAGAATAAGGAGGGCAGAAACAACCCGCTGGTGGAGGTGCGTTTTTCGTGTTGCTTCACGATCTATCTGCACATGACCACTCCTGTCCGTAACTGTAAAAAAACATTTGGATATCCATATCAATACGACGCAAGCTATTTTTACTATTTCCGGATAAAAAGGAAGAGATTATTCGGGATCGGGAACCGATGTAAGGATAATCTGCAGTTTGTTGTTCTAGAGAGAATTCGGCGTTATGGTTCATATTCTTTGGCTGAGTACTTACTACGTAGCTCGCTTTGACAGCAGCAACGGGCATTGTTTGTGTGGTCGTGCTTGTGGGAATACCAAGTGGATACCGCACGGAACGGTGCTGGTAGACTGGTAGAACAAGCGAACAGACAGGGCTGTTGCTTGCAACTGGACAGCGGTCGTTCGCTGGGCCAGGTATTTCGTGATTTCTCGTGATTCCTGAGTTTCATCATTATTACTGGGGCAGACATATCGCGATTACTCGTCATTCTTGAGTTTCATCGGCATTAGAGGAGTTGCCAAGCCCCGGGGCCGGACGTGGCAGAGGCGGTGAGGGCGGTGAGGGCGGAGACACCAACATCGTGCATCATACCGGTATGTTCTGCGTTGCGTATTGACCCTTTTCTGGTGCTTGAAGGCCGAAGGCGTGATGTTTTTCAGATGGCTCAAGCGAATTGCGAGGTGAGTTCTGTTCATTGCTCAGTTTTGCGAGAAAGCAGTACATACCAGCGGGTACATACTGCAGTACCTTGGTTCAGATGGCTCGAGCGAACTGCGATATGAGTTCTGCCCATCACCCAGTTTTGCGAGTAAAGCTCTACACACAGTGCAATGGAATACCAGGTGTTCGTTACGTAATTATGTAAAAATCCTCGCAGCTGGTGTACAGCAGCAGCAGCAGCGGTGCTTATACGTACTGCGGTAACAATACTCGTACGAGTGCCTGCCAGGTAGCATTACGATAGCATGTATACATATGCCAACCAGGATATTTGACGTATTGTTGCTGTATGCTACGTACCTGGTATATATGAGAGATCAAGATTATCTGTACTCTATACGTATTGTTGCTGTATGCTACGCGTATCATGTACCAGCAGTCAAGATATTACTGGTACATCATGTATGTGGATGTTACGACATGGTGAGGAAATAGCAGCACGATGCTATATGTATGATACGTATGTACATACGAACGCCAACCGAGTCGGGGAAAGGCAAGGATACCTGTTATTCATATAATACGTAATGTGCGGCATTCTCGAAAAACCCTAATCAGTCTCGGCAGGGCGAGGAAACATTGACCGCAGGACGGTGCTATGATACGAGTACACAAGGCACACTGAATAACCGTATGCTGTGTAATGTACTCATACGTGCGTATATTGATCGGGTGGGAGCCAGAGATACTTGATAATATAGCAATCGATCAAAATGCAGGAAAAGCTGAACGGAGGCAGAAAATCGCACTGCCGTTGTCGAATTGTGAGCGACATTGTTGGACAATCCTCAAAATATTGAGGCAGGGCGAAAATAAAAGTAAAGTTACAGCACCACGATGGTGGTGTTAACGCACCTGAATATGCGTGCTGGTACACGCACGAGTATTGAATATGGCATGCTCAATGAGTTCCTCCCCACACGGATTGTTGGGTGAGAGATAATCTTGACAGCCGAAACGCTCGAGTTTTGAGCGCGGATACTTGTAGGTAACCAATTGCGAGGGCAGAAATTGCATCCTGCTGACCTGCACGAGCATATGCATATATAAGGCATACGGAAAGAGTGACTCCCTAGGAGTTAATCTTCACAGCCAAAGCGCTCGAGAGGTTTCGAGCGCGGGTACTCGTAGATAGTCGAGTTCAAGAGCGGAAATTGCACCCTGCTTGGGGAAAGGCCTTATCTAAATATTTTTATTTTCGCCCACGTGTACATATATTTATAAGGGCGATCGACAAAAAGGGGTACACCCACCCTATATCGTTACAAAAAGGGGGACATCAGTTTTCGCCGGCGGCGAGGTGATCACTACAGAGTCGGCAACACTAATCCAACGGCCCAGCGCATTCACGGTATACTCATAGTCACATATTAACCATCACTGCTGTGAAATAACCTATAGTCGGCCGTCTTAAAAAAAATATGAATATATATGATCGGCCAAACTGTCACTTTTGATCCTGGAGCTTGGGCAATTACCCTGTGAAACGGGAGATATAGACTACGTAGAAGCAGAGCCTCGGAAGCAACTTATTGACATCAAAACCTTGACATCGGTTATATTTAAAGCCATTGACGCGAAGAGCATGGAGTCCGTTGAGTAAAAAAATGGAGTGGCAGCTGCAAGGCCGCATGCCAGGCGAATTCGCTCTCAACGAATAGTAGATGCGGCGAAATACAACGAACAAAAGCCAAGCTGCCACTGGAACTCCCTAATTTTCCCCAAACTGCCACCACCGCAATCGAATCGTATTTCGTACAAGGTGTTCCCTCGCTTCGGAGGCATTCGCGAATGCCTCCGAAGCGAGGGAACACCTTGTACGAAATACGATTCGATTGCGGTGGTGGCAGTTTGGGGAAAATTAGGGAGTTCCAGTGGCAGCTTGGCTTTTGTTCGTTGTATTTCGCCGCATCTACTATTCGTTGAGAGCGAATTCGCCTGGCATGCGGCCTTGCAGCTGCCACTCCATTTTTTTACTCAACGGACTCCATGCTCTTCGCGTCAATGGCTTTAAATATAACCGATGTCAAGGTTTTGATGTCAATAAGTTGCTTCCGAGGCTCTGCTTCTACGTAGTCTATATCTCCCGTTTCACAGGGTAATTGCCCAAGCTCCAGGATCAAAAGTGACAGTTTGGCCGATCATATATATTCATATTTTTTTTAAGACGGCCGACTATAGGTTATTCGAATGCCTCCGAAGCGAGGGAACACCTTGTACGAAATACGATTCGATTGCGGTGGTGGCAGTTTGGGGAAAATTAGGGAGTTCCAGTGGCAGCTTGGCTTTTGTTCGTTGTATTTCGCCGCATCTACTATTCGTTGAGAGCGAATTCGCCTGGCATGCGGCCTTGCAGCTGCCACTCCATTTTTTTACTCAACGTGACTCCATGCTCTTCGCGTCAATGGCTTTAAATATAACCGATGTCAAGGTTTTGATGTCAATAAGTTGCTTCCGAGGCTCTGCTTCTACGTAGTCTATATCTCCCGTTTCACAGGGTAATTGCCCAAGCTCCAGGATCTAAAGTGACAGTTTGACCGATCATATATATTCATATTTTTTTTAAGACGGCCGACTATAGGTTATTTGTTGGAAAAAAAAAAAAAAAAAAAAACATAGCTATGTGAGTTGACTAAAATCAAGTCGTCGATTTATTTTAAGACCGCTCTGTCCCTGAGTTATGAATTATATGGTGATTTTGAATGCGAACNTACTGGTTCAGGAATCCTGCGACAAACTATGGGCAGGAGACCGTTTGTTGTAGATTTAGCGGGGCGAGCGTCTTGATCTACATCAATCATTCCTACTCCAGGAATCCTGGTCCGGTTATCCTGGTCCGGTAAACCTGGTTCAGTAATCCTGTGACAAATTATGGGTAGGAGAGCGTCGCTGTAAGTAAAGCGGGGCGAGCGTCTTCATCTACCTCAAGCAAAGCTCCAAAACTTGCCATCACCTATTACGTCGCTCGATATCCGCTTAAGCTTCAGGGTTTACCCCATCCGGCGGAAAATGAAAATGAAAAAAGAAAGGGCACAAAACAAGTATGCATGCCCATCGCCACCTTTTTTACCCACACGGTTTCTTGACTGGCAAATGGAACGCACTAAAGACATATTTCCCCACTGTTGGCTGCGGAGATGACGTTTTGCAGAGCACTCGCTCTCGTAGGCTAGGCTCATGTCGTATGTTATGTTATTTTTTTTTTTTTTATGGTTTATTCCCCTCTTAAGGTGTTGCTTTCCACCAATTTATGTACAAAACAAATTGCGGGAAAAATCGGGATGACAGGGTGCACATTTTACTCTACAACACCGCTGTGCGTGGAAAAGGCTCGAGGTGGTATTTGTACACCTCGCTTCCCCGTGCTATTTGTTGTCCCACGTAGGTCCTCCTCCGCTCCAATAATATTCGATGAATTTACTTTCGGCTGATTTTTCATTGTTGTGTCTCCGCACCCCCCCCCCCCCCCCCCATAGCGGTCTCCTGGCGGGCCGGCGAACGTGCGGGTCGGTGCTGGCGGGAACGGAGTGGGCCACGTCTCGCAACGGCACGGAAGACAAGTGAGACATAAATAACGCCTCCCAAAAACTATTCAAGACACTTCCTCGTCTGGGCTACGTACGTAGCAGAGGGCAAGGCAAAGTGTCAGCGGTATATAGCAGGGTTTTTTTTTTTTCTAGCACCCGTGGGACCTTGTATATGACGCGTTCCGATGTGTTATTAATATTACGCGGGAGGGCGTATGGACCCAAAAGCAGGTACCCCCCCTATGTTTTCTTACACACCATCTTTGGTTCTGATTACTCTTACTATTACGGTGGACCATAGTAAACACTAGTAAATAGGACCAAATAATGTTCGTAAAAATGGGTGTACCGTGGGTCCTATTTACTACATTAGCCCACCCCGTAATATTAACCCCGTTGTGGTTACCTCCGCGTCTGTGTGATGTTAGACTGAGACACTAAAAACTACAACTCTGTACGTACTTACATACAATATGGCTGTTTGGATCTAAACGTAAGGACCGTTTGGATTCGACATTAACACATGAACGGTACTTTCATTTCGGAACAGACGGGTATTACATAACTATAAATTCGGGTGTAATACACCGGAGCGCGCAGCGCATTGTGTATGGATCCAGACGGTGTTCAAGCAACACACAGGGAAAAAACCGCCACTCGAGCATGGCGCGTTGAGGTCGTCGCAACCTTTCCGTCCTCTGCCGTAAGGTTATATTTTCTAGTACCCATCGTCTCCTTGTTTCCCCCCTCCCCAGTGCGAGTTCAACACCAAAATAGTCTCTCTATTCACTATTACCCCCTAACCAAACACGCCTCCTCCTGTACTTTAAGATCAAGTCAAAACCGCTCCACAAACCACAGATTTCCTACGCTATGTACGTTCAATCTTCAACACACAGTTTGGCAAATACGAAGTTTCCCATATGTTTGGTCTCGATAAAGGAAGGGCAGCCAGTCCTAAATGGGATCAAAATTGGCAAAAATAAAAACGTCGTGACCTTTTTATTCTGACAGGGGCGAAAGAGGCATCATAGCGGGAGGGGGGGACGCCTCGGCCCCGAAGCTGCCCGTCAGGGGCGCCGGCGGCTCGTTCGGCGGGGGGGGCTACAGTCTATGGGTGGGTGCGCCTTTTAACTGTTTTGCTACTAGTAGGTGTTACATATCATACCACTCTGGACGGAAATGTAGTAATCAGGACCACATATGATTTTATAAAAAAAAAACCTGGAATATATAGATTTTGTGTGTGCGTGTATGACGGGTCCTGATTACTATGTCCCCCCGGAATAATGCTAGTTGGCTGGGATACCATAGTAAATAGGACCAAATTTTGTTAGCAAAATAGGTAAATATATAGGTTTTTGTGTGCACCGTAGGTTCTGTTTACTATGGTCCACCGTAATAGTTAGTTTGCGTCCGGTAATGTGCGGAGTTCTGTGTGCGCTGATTGGTGGAGTTCTGCGTTCGCCACCCGAAAAGAACCAGAACTCCGCCAATCAGCGCACGCAAATAATAAACTGCAATACTTCATCATACGTACAGGTAGCTGTAACTCATAGCAACTACCCCGAAATGTTAGGTTGATCGTTCGCATTCAAAATCACCATATAATTCATAACTCAGGGACAGAGCGGTCTTAAAATAAATCGACGACTTGATTTTAGTCAACTCACATAGCTATGTTTTTTTTTTTTTTTTTTTTTCCAACAGAGGTATATTACATAGTGGGGTGACGCAAGCTAGTCTCCGGTGACGTTTTTGTTGCGCAGCTGAAAAACACAAAACGAAAAGGCCTACAGTACAGGATACCTGACAAGAAACAGGAAATCTGGTCCAGGCTGGATTTATTATTTGAGAGAGGGAGCTTTATAGACTACTTTCAAGATAACGGGTCCCGAATTGAATTTTTTCCTCTGAATCTCAGCCTGGCTTTCTTAGTACGTAGCCTGTTTCTTGTTAGGTGTCCTGTACTGTATACACGTACGCACCAACTATTGAAATTTTGAAGTATATACGGCTCTTAAAAAAAAGGAAAGGTGTAAACGACCAACGAAAGAAAATAAGAATATAACTATAAATATATATATATACGACCAGAGAAAAAAAATAAGTATAGAAATATATATATACATACTTAGTATATATACCTATATCTACAAGTATAATCAACACCAACTCGTACTCCTATTGCCTTACCCTCCCTTCTCTGCACGGTCCCAGAACCTTTTCCACTCCCTTTGGACGGCTCAAGGGAGAGCGAAGCTCAGAGCTAAACCCCTCCAGGGGCTGCGGCATATACCCCTGGGGTTATCCGGCGGCGAAGGCGCGGGGTTTGGAGGAGGAGGCGGAAGCGGCGGCGTTACGGGAGGTCCTGGGGACCCGGGTGACGCCAGGTGTGTTTTCCATGTTGGCACACGACGCTGGTATTGAGGTGCGGTTTGACTAACCACCTGTTTTATATGTTGGAAAAAAAAAAGAAAAAAAAAACATAGCTATGTGAGTTGACTAACTTCAAGTCGTCGATTTATCTTAAGACCGCTCTGTCCCTGAGTTATGAATTATATGGTGATTTTGAATGCGAACGATCAACCTAACATTTCGGGGTAGTTGCTATGAGTTACAGCTACCTGTACGTATGATGAAGTATTGCAGTTTATTATTTGCGTGCGCTGATTGGCGGAGTTCTGGTTCTTTTCGGGTGGCGAACGCAGAACTCCACCAATCAGCGCACACAGAACTCCGCACATTACCGGACGCAAACTAACTATTACGGTGGACCATAGTAAACAGAACCTACGGTGCACACAAAAACCTATATATTTACCTATTTTGCTAACAAAATTTGGTCCTATTTACTATGGTATCCCAGCCAACTAGCATTATTCCGGGGGGACATAGTAATCAGGACCCGTCATACACGCACACACAAAATCTACATATTCCAGGGTTTTTTTTTATAAAATCATATGTGGTCCTGATTACTACATTTCCGTCCAGAGTGGTATGATATGTAACACCTACTAGTAGCAAAACAGTTAAAAGGCGCACCCACCCATAGACTGTAGCCCCCCCCGCCGAACGAGCCGCCGGCGCCCCTGACGGGCAGCTTCGGGGCCGAGGCGTCCCCCCCTCCCGCTATGATGCCTCTTTCGCCCCTGTCAGAATAAAAAGGTCACGACGTTTTTATTTTTGCCAATTTTGATCCCATTTAGGACTGGCTGCCCTTCCTTTATCGAGACCAAACATATGGGAAACTTCGTATTTGCCAAGCTGTGTGTTGAAGATTGAACGTATATAGCGTAGGAAATCTGTGGTTTGTGGAGCGGTTTTGACTTGATCTTAAAGTACAGGAGGAGGCGTGTTTGGTTAGGGGGTAATAGTGAATAGAGAGACTATTTTGGTGTTGAACTCGCACTGGGGAGGGGGGAAACAAGGAGACGATGGGTACTAGAAAATATAACCTTACGGCAGAGGACGGAAAGGTTGCGACGACCTCAACGCGCCATGCTCGAGTGGCGGTTTTTTCCCTGTGTGTTGCTTGAACACCGTCTGGGTCCGTACACAATGCGCTGCGCGCTCCGGTGTGTTACACCCGAGTTTATAGTTATGTAATACCCGTCTGTTCCGAAATGAAAGTACCGTTTATGTGTTAATATCGAATCCAAACGGTCCTTACGTTTAGATCCAAACAGCCACATTGTATGTAAGTACGTACAGAGTTGTAGTTTTTATTGTCTCAGTCTAACATCACACAGACGCGGAGGTAACCACAACGGGGCTAATATTACGGGACACACAAAAACCTGTATATTTACCCATTTTTACGAACATTATTTGGTCCTATTTACTAGTGTTTACTATGGTCTCCCCGTAATAGTAATAGTAATCAGAACCAAAGATGGTGTGTAAGAAAACATAGGGGGGATACCTGCTTTTGGGTCCATACGCCCTCCCGCGTAATATTAATAACACATCGGAACGCGTCATATACAAGGTCCCACGGGTGCTAGAAAAAAAAAACCCTGCTATATACCGCTGACACTTTGCCTTGCCCTCTGCTACGTACGTAGCCCAGACGAGGGAGTGTCTTGAGTAGTTTTTGGAAGGCCTTATTTTATGTCTTACTTGTCTTCCGTGCCGTTGCGAGACGTGGCCCACTCCGTTCCCGCCAGCACCGACCCGCACGTTCGCCGGCCCGCCAGGAGACCGCTATGGGGGGGGGGGGGGGGGGTGCGGAGACACAACAATGAAAAATCAGCCGAAAGTAAATTCATCGAATATTATTGGAGCGGAGGAGGACCTACGTGGGACAACAAATAGCACGGGGAAGCGAGGTGTACAAATACCACCTCGAGCCTTTTCCACGCACAGCGGTGTTGTAGAGTAAAATGTGCACCCTGTCATCCCGATTTTTCCCGCAATTTGTTTTGTACATAAATTGGTGGAAAGCAACACCTTAAGAGGGGAATAAACCATAAAAAAAAAAAAAATAACATAACATACGACATGAGCCTAGCCTACGAGAGCGAGTGCTCTGCAAAACGTCTCCTCCGCAGCCAACAGTGGGGAAATATGTCTTTAGTGCGTTCGATTGCCAGTCAAGAAACCGTGTGGGAAAAAAAGGTGGCGATGGGCATTTATACTTGTTTTGTGCCCTTTCTTTTAATTTTCATTTTCCGCCGGATGGGGTAATAGTAAACCTTTAGCGAATATCGAGCCACGCAAATAAGCCTGGCAAGTTTGAGAGCTTGCTTGAGGTAGACGAAGACGCTCGCCCCGCTTTACTTACAGCGACGCTTTCCTACCCACAGTTCGTCACAGGATTACTGAACCAGGTTTACCGGACCAGGATAACCGGACCAGGATTCCTGGAGTAGGAATGATTGATGTAGATCAAGACGCTCGCCCCGCTAAATCTACAACAAACGGTCTCCTGCCCATAGTTTGTCGCAGGATTCCTGAACCAGTATTACTAGATCAGGATTCCGGGATCATGATTCCTGAACCAGGATAACCGGACCAGGATTCCTGGAGTAGGAATGATTGATGTAGATCAAGACGCTCGCCCCGCTATATCTACAACAAACGCTCTCCTGCCCATAGTTTGTCGCAGGATTCCTGCACCAGTATTACTAGATCAGGATTCCTGGAGTATGATTCCTGGACCAGGATTTCTGGAGTATGAACTATTTGATGTAGATCAAGACGCTCGCCCCGCTTTATCTACAACAACGCCCTCCTGCCCATAGTTTGTCGCAGTATTCCTGGACCAGGATTCCTGGACCAGAGTTCCTGGAGCAGGATTGCTAGAGCAGTACTTACCTGGTCGCCATCGGAAGCGTCGACGAGAACTGGCACCACTGAGTCCGAGGGGCAAAGGCGTGTGTGGTGTGAAGCCCGTCTCCAGAGGAATCGCCGAACTGTGCGTCCTGCCCTCCCGGCACAGGAACCCACACCGACGCAACTTCCTGCGTGAATCATATCGTGTCGCGTGCGTGCGTGTGTGTCGATATACATACGGTGTTCGGGGATAATAGCGGAGGGGGAGGGGGTATCAATCAGCAAATTCATCATGCGCAGGCGCGGTATGGCAAGCGTTTTTCCGCTGTGAAGAACGAAAATATAGCAATATCCCAAGTGATCAGCTTTGCCCCAAGGTCGATTAACTAACCGAAACTGTAAAAATAGTTGTGGGATCTGCAGTACATATACACGAGCGGTCCACGTACCTCGTTAGTTCCATCGATTTGATTACTGAAGCAAAGCTCAGCTCACCTGGTCTGGCCACCATGGTACCCCGCTGCAGCTGTAGATGGCCACCTTAACGCTCTCAGGACGGCGCACCAAGCGAAGCCGGACAAGATGGTTAAAAGAGCAGGCGAAGTCGGGCCACTCGAGGGGAAGCGCTCTGGTAGTCGACACCTGTGCACGCACATACCAGGCAGCAAGCATGATACAGCGAGCGAGCGAGCGCGAATAAGCAATGACACCTTTAACGACGTCCTCGTACTCTGCAGAATTTGAAAGACATTCTATGGTGGGGTTCTTCCAGATGTCGGGCTGTTCGTTGGGCTGTTCATTAGAGGGCTAGGAAGCCCTTCACCTTGAGATCAAGATACGGGCGTAGACCTAAACCAACCCCCAACCCTAACCCTAACCCTAACCCTAAGCCTGACCCCAAACCGGACCCCAAACGGACCAAAAACAGGCCAAAAACGGACGAAAAACCGCCCCTGCGCCGCTTTGTTTTTGTTTTTTTTAATTCTGGACTTGCGGACTACGATCTCCCCCCTCACATTATTAGTGACTGTAAACTTCCCGGAAACTTCCCGGAAACTTCCCGGAAAGGTGCTACCGGATGAAAGGTGAATACTACCGTCTTCAGTACATAGTGTATATTAATAGTACTCTACTCCCTTCAGTTGTATTAACGGAGCGGTCGAACGGAAACTTCCGGGAAAAAAATATTTCACTATTACATATCAGGGTTTAAATTGTGGTCCGAAACAACTGTAGCAGTTCGGAATATTGAAAAAAAAAAAAAATCCGACTGATACTTACCGAGCGTAGTAAATTCTCGAGCCTCGTGTCACGAATCCCCGTGCGCAGCAAGCCAAGCAGTGTACACATACATGCATATGCATACGTGCAATTGCAGATCTAATCTACAGGTACCGCGTAACACGCAAATAAATTTCCAGGAATTTTCGAGCTGAATGTTTATCCGCAATCGCCGAGCGGACGCGTCTTCGGAAAAGGATTTCGAAGCCGCCACGTTCTTCGTTATTACGTGCGCCCCCCATTGGTTTCTGGTCAAAAACCGACTCTGAAATTCAGTCAGCCCGGAGGGTAATAAGTAGCAGGTAAAAAGTGTCACACGACGTGTGATATACCGTGTATCTTGATCCCGCCCAGAGCAGCCCAGAGCTGTGTTTGTATCGAGCCCCAGTTCTGGAAGGGTGTGTAGATGCTAGCGTCCCGGACACCGGAGAGGTCATCGACCACCATAAATATCACGATGTAGATCTATCAGGGAAGCTATGATCTGTATGATCTGTATGATCTGTGTGATCTGCATTGCCTATAGATCATGTTGTCGGGTGGGAGCCTGTATGATCTGCATGATGTAACCCAATTTTTCTGAGATGGACCCATACTGGCAGGTTAGGGTCTAGATTATCTACGGCAGGTCGTGATATGTTTGATGTGTGTGATGAATTCCTTTGTAGCAGTACATCCTTCAAGCTTAGAGCCGTTGACATAGTGAGCCACCTTGGATCCGCTGACGTACTGTAGTATTTCACATAAGAGCCGTTGACGCAATAATTCACCTTCGAGCCGTTGACGTACACACTTCACCTGAGAGCCGTTGGCGTAATAGTTCACCGAAGAGCCGTTTACGGGAAAACAAATCACCTTAGAGCCGTTGACGAACACCGAAGCGCGGAAACGCAACGCCCTCGCCTTGTCCCTCCTGGCCAATTCCAACCACCCGCACCCCGCGTCGGGCGTGACCGTCCCCCCGTTGCTAAGGCGCAACACAAAGGAACTCCGGCGTCTGTCTTTACTGTCGCTTGCACCCTGGGTTGGGGGGCGGGGGGGGGCAAAAGAGAGAAGAGAGAGAGAGAGAGAGAGAGAGAGAGAGAGAGAGAGAGGGCCCAGCAGAGTCCGTGGATATATGTACACTCTAATAATCGCCCGAAGCAGATTTATCAATATCACGGCAGGGTTTGATCGATTGTAGGGGCAAAACGGTGTTGCCAAGGAACCAGAAGGCTTTTATTCTTGTGGACACGGAACCTGCTACTGCTGCGGCAGTTCAGAAGAACAACAACAACATCAACAAGAAAAAAAAACAAAAGTACGTATTCACTGGGGAAAAAAGGTCTACCAGTACATCGCTATGATACACCCTTCTTCTCCTTCTGCATAATAACCTTGAACCATCACACATAGACACACACACACACGAGAAAGTGACAATGTTCTCACCTCCCGGCAGCACTTGATGACCGACTCCAGCTTCCGCCGCTCCTCGCGTCGCCATCTTTCTTCGGCCGCTAGCCGTTTCCCCTGAGCGGCGGCATGGGGTGACGCGGCAGTTCGAACACAACCCTTGTATGACGGGAGGGGACCTTAGAGTAATCAGAGGAACATCGAAGCCGAACCAACTCGAAATCAAGGTATAAGTTTGGGGATGGTGATAAGGATGAGAAGTGCCCCGTGGGAATGATTATACAAGAGACAAATAAGCTACTGCAGTGAGAGAAGAAAACAGTGGGGAGAATGATAAGCATGAGGAGTGGCCCGTGGGAACGATAACAAAGAGACAAAGTTTGCTACTGCAGTGAGAGAAGAAAACAGGAGCAACAAAGTATGGGTGTGAATCTTTATGCCGCAGCAGAGGGGCCTCATTGATCCCATGCTACATGCGAATTGAAGAGACGACGGAATGTTACTACAGTAATTAGGACCCATCACCTCCACAAAAACCTATACATTCCAGGATTTTTACTAATAATATTCGGTTCTGATTACTATGGTTCCCTGGAATAGAGAAAGGATGACGACGGCCTCGATTTTAGTCAAGGAGATTAAAAAGATAATCCCTTTTTTGTGTTTTAATTTGTTCATCCCCCTCCCCCCCCCCCCCCGTGACTCTTGCTTGCCCCAGCCTGCGTCTTTCGTTCAGGGCGCGGGGGGGGGGAAGGGGCGTAATAATGGTCGCCGTCAATGTCTCGACCCAGGGCCATCTGTTTTTGTTGCAAGGGGGGGGGGGGGGAGGTATCGTCGTAGTGTCTGCGTTTGGGTTCACCGGGCACAGGAAAAAATCGTTCAACTAATGAAAGTTGCTGTGTCTTGAAGAAGGTGTTGAGACTCATTCATGGCGTTTTTTTTTTCACCGTCCGTGAATATTTGTGCCTATAATGGGATCGCCTGCTTGCCCCTTTTTTTAATCCTTACGAGGCGTCCTATAAATACGATAAAGAGGTATAATAGTACATGCATACGAAGCACTTTTTTTGTCCAAACAATGGTTGTGTGACCGGCTATTACTGACTATTATTTCGGGGGAGCATAGTAAACACTAGTAAATAGGACCAAATATTGTTAGCAGAAATAGGTAAATATATAGATTTTTGTGTGTGCCGTAGGTCCTATTTACTATGGCATCATTAGCCCACCCCGTTATAGTATACTCTTCGGCCAATGAACTGCCCAGTAAGGCATGCGCCTTATCCCAATAATGCATGTGCCTTATCAAAATAAGGCATGCCTTGTCGTCGGAAGACAGTCTGCGTTTTAGGTTACGTTTCGTGATATATGCATCTCGGGCCGCGGGGTTTGATCATTGCAAAAAAACTTTTCATTCTATCCCAAACTCAATGGTACGAATATGTGGTACACTAATATTATGAGTAGTACAAAGCTTCTCGAGCGAGGAGCCTCAATAAAAAGAAAATAGATGCAACCCCTCGGTGGCAAGCGCCTTACTTACCGTGGAGGCTTTCTGTGGGTGTTGCGGAGACCGATCCGCCTGCTTGGAATCGAAAGCGTACAGCCACTTGGACAGGTCCTGGAAGGCACGGCCAAAAGAAATGAGCGGCACGCGTAAATATGGCATCGTAGATGAACGGCAGTAGGGTAGGGATCAAACAATTACCGGTAAGTAAAATAATGGCATGGCAAAATATTGCAACGCAGATTAGTGCATAGGAGCAAAATGAAGTAAGTTAAAACGGCATTACAGATAGTGCAACGTGGGTGAGTGTATATAGCAACTAGTATGTAAAGCAAAAAGACATCGACTATGATAGCAACGTAAACGAACGTATAGGAGAAAACAAGTAAACTAAAACGGCATGACAAGAAAAAAAAAGAGATAAGAACGTAGATGGGTGTATAAGAGCAAGTACGTAAATTTCCCACGCTGGCCGGAGATATAAAGGACCCTTTGGACCTTAAAATAAATACTCAAGCGGTCCTTACATTTTCGTCCAGAATGATACATAAAACGGAATCGGAGCTGAAAATGAAGGGGAAAGAGCGAGCTGTACCCGGTATGGTGTATTCGACCGGGGGACGCACTATCTGGAGTGTGTGCCAAATTGAGTACAGGAGGAAGGCCGGCGCGAGCGCGCCGTTTAACATAAAAGTGACACCCATACGGTTGAGCCTTGTGGCCTTTGCGGTTTCGAGCGAGACACAGGGCTTGCAACAACGCGAGCTTTTGCGCGAACTCGCCGCTTTGGGCTTTGTATATATTTCCCCAAACCAGTCGCTTTGGGAGATGGAAGTTGTACAAACTAGTCACTTTGAGCAGCTATATATATATGTTGCCCAAATTAGTCGCTTTGAGCGATAGAAGTTGCGCGTACTATTAAAGTCGTTTTGAGCAGCTATATGTGTTGCCCAAACTAGTCGCTTTGGCCGATAGAAGTTGCACAAATTAGTCGCTCTGGGCGCTATAAATTGCTCACACTAGTCGCTTTGGGCAATAGAAGTTGCACAAACTATTGTAGTCGCTTTTTAGCAGCTGTTTTTGCCCAAATTAGTCACTTTGGGTGATAGAAGTTGCCCAAACTAGTCGCTCTGAGCGCTATACGTGTCGCCCAAACTATTACGGAGGGCCATAGTAAATAGGACCAAATATTGTCAGTAAAAATAGGTAAACATATAGGTTTTTGTGTATACCGTAGGTTCTATTTACTAGTGTTTACTATGGTACCCCGAAATAGTAACGTTGGGCGATAGAAGCTGTACAAACTCGTCACTCTGAGCGCTATGTGTCGCCCGAGCTACTGCAGTCACTTTGAGCGATAGAAGCTGTACAAACTAGTCACTCTGAGCGCTATGTGTCGCCCAAACTACTGCAGTCACATTGGGCGATAGAAGCTGTACAAACTAGTCGCTCTGGGCGCTATAAGTTGCCCAAACTATTAGTCGCTTCGGGCGATAAAAGCTGCACAAAATTGTCTTCGCTGCTTGGAATGAAGGAAGGAAGGAAGGAAGGAAGGAAGGGAGAACATTACCTCGAGCTGATCAAGCTGATCGTCGAATGACTCTGCACCGCCATTGAGTGTCCTGCCGACCACCTCCGGCATGAATAACGCCTCCTCCTCGTCGTCGTCGAGTTCGTCGCACCCGCCGCTAGCGTACCCGTCGTCTTCTTGGTCAATTTCTCGCGCCACCAGTCGCGTTGGCGTTGACGCTATGCCCCTTTTTTTCGTCGCCACAGCGTAGACAGAGAGAGAGCACACAACGGGGGAGCTGTCTCTATAAATAATCATGCCGCGGGAAAAAATCAGTTCCATATATTCCATATATATTCCATATATTTTCCATATATATTCCATATATATACACAAGGGTTTCGGTGGTCACTCGTGGCATTCCCATATCTAGAAGAAAAAAAACACACACACAACTCAGCTATGAGGGGTCGATTGTTTTCGTCGAAGATCATCTTCGCAAAAGCTTGGTGTGATAAAAAACTTCGATCGCGCGTGCTGCGTACGGGTGGCGTGTGTAGGTTTTCGAGTGTTCTATAAAAAAAATCTGACAGTTTTTTGTAGGCAAGGGATTAGTTACCGGTGTTATAGCAGTGGCTACTGCTATTACGGAGGACTATAGTAAATAGGACCAAATATTTTTAGTAAAAATAGGTAAGTATATAGGTTTTAGTGTATACCGTAGGTTCTATTTAATATGGTCCTCCGTAATATATGCATGAGGTCATATAAAACCCCGTAGTTTCGACGAAATTCTCGACGTCACCGCTGCTGTTGTTGTTTTTATTTTATTTTATCAATATAGTGTTATATTTTGCCACTCGTGGTATCCCTCGTTCACAAATATACACGCCTCGGACAAATTATGATCTGTCGGACAGACAGATCATCTATCTACAGATAGATCGTGTAGTTCCTCGCCTGCCGTCGTGAGGGAGTTGTACAGGATCTGCGTAGTACAACTCCAACCCAGGAAACATGTGCTACTACTACTGTTGCAGATCATGCAGATTGTTACAAAGACTCCCACCCGGCAACATGAATGAGCTACGTAAGTAGATCATCATGTATCTCAAAATATACATAATCCAGCTGCACCCAGGGTCCTTCGATGAGAAAACGATAAAACAGGCGGTAAATGGAACGGTAAAATGGCGATCGCATCAGAGGGTCCGAAATAAT
Source organism: Saccharina japonica (assembly GCA_008828725.1). Lineage (NCBI taxonomy): Eukaryota > Phaeophyceae > Laminariales > Laminariaceae > Saccharina > Saccharina japonica. The sequence goes on from MEHQ01000162.1 coordinate 90,411, forward strand.
GGAACCACGGATTCGATCAGAATGTCTCAGGAATATCTGCCCCAATACTGTTGTTGTGTGGATTAATAAAGAAGGACACGCTCATAATCTCCCTGCGGAAACAGGTTATTGTAATGCTACGACACCCGACCCCCATTTGATAAATCCGCCAAAGCCTACGATACAACACCATTTTTTTATGTCTTCATACTACTTCCAAGACATTAATTAGTTTTCACCTTCGAGATCGTGAATAGCAGGAACCGATGATCTCTCCGAAATAGGTGTGCAAGTATATCTATATTCGACGTATGCATATACCGGTACTTCGGAGCATACCTGGTACCAACATAGCTTCCCTTCCGAGAGTACCATGCGATAACATTAGGGCGTACCCTCCTTTCCCCCCGCCCTCTTTCAATGCCCCCAAACCCTCTTTCTACCTTGCCACCCTTATATAGGGAAACCCTTTTCAGGGATACGTAGCGACCAATACAATGACATACGTACTTGGTGTTATCAGCCGTCTACGAGTACGAGCAGCGTGAGCGCCTATGATAGCAGTACGGGTTGGGTAGGATCATGTTGCGGCCGTGCCGCACGACTCCTTGCGTCATGGCTGTCGGGGACACCAACCATTGTATGTATCATCCGCTACTAACTGCTGTAACCCTCACCCATTTTACCGTCATTTTTTCCCTCTATACTATATATATATATATTCAAGTTAATCAAGTCCTCAAGAGGAGTTAAAACGAGCGAAAAAAAAACACAAAACTACTGTACGTACGAGTAGTAACATCCCGTCGTCGCTTTAACTCGCACTTCGAAGTATGAAGTGTGGCGTTAAAGAGGTCCTCTCTGCTCGGACCAGCAGCCGGAGACTCTCTCACCCATGGGCTACTACCCCCGCCTTGATTCGATGGAAAATCAACGCCGGCACCTCGTCGCAGAAGAGTAGCTGCTCCGGTAAAACAAAGCACCCCGGGGATGCCCTTCTTGCGTCCCCGGTTTTGTTATTAAAACAGAACGAAAAAATGCGACGTAGTCACCTTTCCCTTCGGTCTGCCTCTAGATCCAGCCAGAGAGCGTTCATTGCGCGCTCCAAGCGAGAGAGCTCTTCCTTTTCCTCCAGCATCGAGGCCATCGTTGCCAAGGAGTCGTGCAGTAGTCGCCACGCCTGCTTGAGCGTCCTCTGATTGTATCGCAAGCACCACGAATGTACGTGTATAGACGTATGCGTTCGTGTTTGGGGCAGTGGATTTTTTACCGTCAATTGGGTGCGTTTGCATTGAGGCGTGGGGAAACATACGGCAATGTGGACGCGGTTGCATCGAGGCGTGGGTGATGTACGCCAATTGGGTGCGTCTGCATTCAAGCGCGGGTACTGTAACACAACGTCGATTGAATCGGCGCACGGTTCTGTTTCACGGCCATAGTATTGGTCAAGCATTTTGTGCGGGGCACACGTACCGTGTGGCACGTATTGTTCGTTCCTTGCACACTACAACGGCAGCAGAAGACCACGGCAGCGCCGGCCGTGCTTTCTTCTGAACGCGCAACATTTTATATCGCTCGTTTTCTCTTCGCTGAATCTTCTTGGTGACAAGTCGAAGCATGTCCACCTATACATTTACTCTATCTACGACGTATCCCTTTCGAATTGAATTGGCTCTGTTGTAGTATCGTCGTTGTTGCACTGGATGCAACTACGTAGTAGCACCATAAATAAGCCTGTGTACAGCAAGGTCAACAAATAAGATCAACGATAATATCAACGGTAAGATCAACGGTAAGATCAACGGTAAGATCAACGGTAAGATCAACGGTAATATCAACGGCAACAGCAACGGAAACGCCAACGATGACCACACGAGAACCCAACCCGCAGAACAGCTACAACACCACCGCTGGACATGAAACGGCAGCCCACGACCTTTTTCACTCCTACGTAGAGAGAGAGAGAGAACTCAAAGATTCTACAGTACATATTGCTTGTTTGATTATTGATTGTCTTGCACTCGTGTTGTTTGCGACAAAGGGCACCCCGGCTGCGCTCACCGCCCGCTGTTGCCTGGCTGCCGTCCCGGCGGACGCTGCAGACGGGTCCGGTTCCCTGTCGACCTGCGCCCTGAATGAATACCAAGCAGCGTTTTGTAGCAAACATCGACGGGGAGGGCGATGTCGCATTTGATTGTCGTTCCCTAGCTGCGTTATCGAAAATTGGCCACTTTGTGACGCATGGTGATCCGAAAGCCCGCGAACCGTGAACCGTGAACTGTGAACTGCGAACCGTGAAAGCGTTAGTCTTGTGTGAGCAGACATCCCCGTGCACCATGGCGATTGGTGGTGGGTCATGAACGAGAACCACCAACAAGACAAGGTCAGCCTTGGCATGACCAGAGTACATACCCCCGGACTGCAGATCAGCGCAAACACTTACGCCATTCCCTTACAGGACACCAAAAAAGAAACAGGCTACAGTAGTAAGAAAGCCAGGCTGAGATGTAGCGGGAAATAATAAATTCGGGAGTCGTTATCTTGAAATTAGTGTAGAAGGCACTCTCTCTCGCATCAGGAATCTAGCCTGGATTCCTGTTTCTTATTAGGTGTTCTGTACTGGTACATGCCGTGTCAGCCCTTACAGGGCTCGACACGAGGAAAAAAACATGAAAACCCTCCCCGGGGCACTTCTTCTGGAGCCGCCAAGTGTAGAAGTAACGCTAATAAGAATGTGGGGCACGCCATTTCGATACGGCACATTCATGTTTACACGTTAAGGAGTTCCCCTCAGGGAGGGGTGCAGGAATGTCGGTGCCGGTGATAATTACCTATCCATTCATCATAGTACAGTCGTGGCCCCTCTATAGTGCTAGTTGCCCGCTATAGTGCTTGTGGAATGGCTTCGAACAGATGGGATTCACCAGTGAGGCATTGTGCGGAGTAATTAGTGCCGGTTGCCGCTATATATAGTGCCGGTCTTGTTGCCTGACGCATATGATACAGGCACTATAGAGGGACCGGCACTATTACTGTATGCCTGGTATGAAGTTCCATTCCATGCTGCCACAAGCTCCACCCAAGGCATGGCACTGGAAGACACCAACCACGGAGGGGTACACCAAGCACAGAGCGGTACACCTAGGATACAGAAGTAGTAGTGGTCTCATGGGGGGAACTTCAACAGACCAATGAGAGGTTCCCCTGTTCTGCTCTAAGTTAACCCTGTTTTTGCCACCGAAAATAAATAATAACGCCAGTCCATTAACCATTGAACCAACCGTCCACAAGTAATGATGTGAGCGGGCAGAAGCAACGGTAGGATTATGCTACGCCCGTGTCGCACGCACGAGTCCTCTCAACCGTTGACGCGTGCTACGACAGAGGTATATCAAGGTATACCAAGGTATAGCAAGGTATACCTTTTTTTGGCTGAAACGTTTTCGGAATGATCCTTAACCTGAACAAAAACGTCGGAATTTCATTTCTTGCGTTACGGTATTTTTCATTTTATACTTCAGAGGCCATGGGACTGTTCATCGGGTACATATGTACATGTGTACGTAGCACTTTTATTTCCCACCCAAAGTCCGTGTTTGGGTGACTTAGTAGTATTGGTATAGAGCTCCTCAAATAAGTGGGGCCTCGCCAGAATAATGGTTGAAATGAGTGGGGCCTCTCCTGTATATAGCACGACTCCTTTCAACCATTGTTTTTGTTCAGTTCGGGCATCAACCATCGTACATGCTGTGGTTGATGCTGTAACCGTCATATTTTTCGCGTCAATATATTCCCCTGTGTAGTCCACCCAAGAGGGTCATCAATAAGCAGTCACCCTCAGAAGGGCAACCACAACACACACCTGAGCTTCAGAAGCGACGTTAGAGACGCGAAAAGCCTTCTGCGGAGGTAAAACCCCTCATCGGACTCCAACTTGGCGCGGTATCGGCCGAAAAGAGCCCGCAGCGAAGCGCTCAAGCGGTCCTCTTTGACGAACAGCGGGTGATCGTGAAAGGCCACCCTTGGTCGCCGTCAAAAAACAAAAAAACAAAATGGGTGGGAGAACGCACAGACGGCGTGTGACAACAATAAGGCGATTTTCGAGAGGAGTCAGTGACGGGAAACGGCGTGTGGATCGAGGAACGAGACCGCAGGAAAAGGTCGAGGATCAAACTTAGAGCGTATGGAAAAAAGAGAGCCCATAAAAGAAAACAGTCCCTTCCAAAATCCACGTTGTCTGCTACCTCTGCGCGAAGTGGTGGTGTTGTTGTATCTCATGCCCGCGCTACAACGACGATCCGTGCTATATACGTCGCAAAAACGGAGCGATCGTCGGTAAGTGGGCGGGCATATGGCAGATTTCGTTAAATGTACTGTTAATATATGCGTCAGCTGTGTTTACAGGACCAGACGAAATAGACAGAGGGTGACCTATCAACCTTACTTGTTTTTTTTTATTAAGGGTGTGAAGGGGTGACATAACTCATTTTGCTAATCTTACTCTGTACCGAAATGTGAGGTTCGTTTAGACTTTAAGACGAAGACTGAACGGTGCTTACAATTCCGTCCAAATTCTAGTTTTTTTTTTTGTTTTTGTTGTTTGGGACACAACCTTATGTTTTTGAATAAATTCACACTACTGCTTGTACAGTAGCTCAAGACATGAATCAAATTTCCACATCCAATGCAGACGATCTCTCTATACCTACGGTAACGGCCAGCAGCACCCCTCCCTGTCCCTAACTTTTTACATAGAAGGAATAAAAAAAGTCTACAAGGCAAACTCACTCAAACCCAGGGGCACAACACGAAGCACACACCTGGGCACGATCACGCTCAGCTCTGTTCTTTCGTCGAGTCCAGTGTACCGCGCCTCCGGCCCTATCCCCGCCGTCGGTCGTCGTACGAACGCCTCCAGGTGTGAAGGCGGCGGCGGCTCTTCGTCCGCGGGGGGCCGCTCTACCCGCATCGGGGACGCCTCCAACGGGTCCTTGCAGTTCCAAAACCGAAAACATGGGGGGTGGGGGATAACTGGCCGCTGTTAAGCGATAAAAATGTGATGCCGTTCGCTTCGTTTCATAGGCGGAGAAGTCGAATGGCGTAAGGGCTACATCGACTTACTTTATCCCCCGGGTGATAAGATAACTGTATCCCCCGGGTGATAGTTTAACACACCCCCCTCGGACGATTTCCCGAGACGAGTTTTCTCCCGAAATTAAGGCGCGCGGGGGGGGGGGGGGGGGGGGGGGGGGGGGGGGGGGCGCACACACACACACAAGCGAAACATGGATCAATAATGGCGGCGTTGGGAAGATCACGGTTGTCGATATATTTGTCTTTCCGTAGACAACATCGCTCGGCGGTTGCACTCTCTCTCCCCTTTTGTTGAGAGGAAAGCAGGTATGGGAAGTTCGTCCGAGGGGGGTGTGTTATTTTATCACCCCGGGTGATAGGGTGTATTTACTGCTGTATCTGGCTGTATGGTGCATTATACTATAAAGGGGGGAGGCGGGGCAGAGTAATACCGCAAGTAAGTGCAGTGTCTGCGTTTCGCGGAGATGGATTAGGGAAGGCTATGATTTCTTCATGGTCTGACGCAAGCGGCGGCTAAGCCCTCCCTCCCTCCCTCCCTCCTTCGATGTTAGCACGGTAACCCGAACAAGAATACAACAAAGAACAAGCAGAATAGCAACCGTCGGGAAAGATAGAAGATACTCAAGAAGTCTCGAAACTGGTGGGCAAACCTATAACCAGTTTCAGTATCATCGGTGGCAAGGTACCCGCGGAGTTCCACAGGGAAATCGAGGCATTCGTATGCATCATACCTCAATACAGCAGAGCTCACCCAAGAAAAAACTTACCTCCAGAATGCTGGGAGCCCCGCGAGCTGAAAAAAAGTCCACCGCTTGGCTAGGCCCACGGCCGAGGGGCGCAATTGTAGCGCTCGGAGCACGGTTCGGATCGAGCTCGCCGTTGTCTCCGGACGCGCTCTCGAAGTCGGCACGGCTGCCGTTCTCCGTTTTGCCGATGCCATCACCTTCCCCTCCGTCTATTTCGAAAAAAGGGGAAAACAAATGGAGACCGTGGACATCAACTATGTTCAGGAGAAGACGTTTACTTTATTATGGGCGTCGGAAGACGAACGTTCAGGAGCGCCCACACGAAAACTAGTGTGTTAAGTCTAGACCTTTGTTTGGTCACAGGTCGAAACTGCCCTCTCCTGACACATTTGTTGGACACGCGGCCAATTAACATAAAAGTCGGGATAATGGTGACGATGATGATGATGCGCAGAAACAGCAAGCAATGGCGGCAATGCATCGGTCGGCCGCCCTGAGCGGGAAGGGAGATTTGTTTTGCTTTTTCTTTCTAGACTTGTACCTTCTTGCCTCCCGCTTGTTTCCCCTTCAGTTGTCTCCTCTTGAGGTCAGCAGCTCATATTCATGACTATATACGGGCCATAATTATATGATGATGATACTACCTATTAATAGTTGATCATGAATCATGACACGAAGTACCAACATCAAAATAAAAAGATTCAAAGTAAATCACCGAAACATAATCAATCATACCCAACACGTAATAGCTGCAAGTTTGCTGGACAACCCTACCCCGCTTGCGTGTCCCTTCGCCCGTTGCCTCTTTGAGGCCAATAGATACCCACTCACACTCGAAACTCCCCACCGTCCAGTGTTACTACGCTACCCCTCTAGTCTAATAGAGCACCAGGAACGGCGACCAAAAGTACGCGTCAGGTGCGGTAATACTACCAAAGCGTCTAATACGGAGGACCATATATAGTAAACAGGACCAAATAGTGTGAGTAAAAATGAGTACCGTAGGTCCTGTTCACTATGGTTCTCCGTAATAGCGGGAGCGTGCGGTAATACTTACTCATCCCACGGTAGGGGTTGCAGTTAGTTTTTGCCTTCTGAGGCAATATTTTCTGACATGGTTGAGCTCCTCAAGCGGGGACATACCGGTTAGTATGACACATTGTTTTTTGTTTTCCATCATGCGTTTGTTTCAAGGGCTAGCGCGCAGAAATGACGGTGGTCGAGTCCCGCGAACAAACGTTCTACGAAGGTCATGTTTCGGGATTCGGGTGTATTGAGATATTGAGCTCCTCACTCATGTATGTGAGGAGCTCAGAAAATAAGCCACCACCCCTTTAAGGCAGACATTGCTCTAAACTACTGTAAGTACAATCATCATCGTCATGTACTGTGGCTCGGGTGCCCCCCCTACCTTAGCAACAGGCCTAAGGCTAGAGTCGCTGGGGTTGCTTTGTATGGCCGGTGCTGAAACATCGTCACGTTTTTTCTTCAAAGTTGAATTTTCCAGCACTTTTCACGGGTCATGACCCGACCCGCGAGTCAGGCCAGGAAGGTTTTGAGATTTTACGGGTCGGGAAGGGAAGGGTCAGGTCGGGAAGGATCAGGGTTGTTTCAAGCTCTCACGGGTCGGGTCGGGTCGGGTTGAGTCTCCGCTTACCCTGCGATCCGATCCGATACCGGCCACCCGACCCGACCCGACCCGACCCGACCCGACCCGCGAGACTTGACCCGACTCGTGAGCAGCCCTGAAAGTTTTCCCTCGAAGTCGCAACAGGGTTACTCTGTCTGTCATCACCCTCACCTTGAACTCCTCGCCACGCTTCTCGCTCCTCCTCCTCGGCCCTGGCGAAAACGGCGTCTCGAAGCAGCCTGTCTTGGAACGCGCCGCTGCGGAATGAAACATTTTTGATCGATTCGTGGTGAGCACTACTGCCTGTAGTAGCAGAAACAGTAGTGGAGGGTATGTGTGATTCACAGGTATCGCAAGCGGCAACGGCTGGCGGTTCTGGTTGGAGAAGGAGACTACAATAGCGGACCACCTGCGTAGAGGAATCGATACCCACAAGTTGACAGGCCCGATTTTAGGAAAGGGTGGTTCAGTATTTGCAGTTGTTCGCGGCACTCGTACCACCACCTCGTCCTATCCAGTTTTGTTTGTTTTGTAGCGGCCTTCTTGTTTTGTAATTCATTAGCGTTTTTTATTGCTGCACAATGGTGAAACTGCGAGACATAAATAAACGTGGGGTAGACTGCCCGGCGTTTTGACAATGACACGTAAATGTTAGCGTAGCACTTTCTCCGGCGGCACCAAACTAAACGCTCGACTGCAGCTATACGCAGGAAGGAAAGAGTGCAGCGAAAAACACGATACGCACGGCAACACTCAGCAGTCCAAGGTTACTTTGACCCCAACCCTGAGACGAGCAAGCCATTGAACACGCTCTCGGCGCTTGGAGCTTTTTACAAACCGCCTGACTGTACTCGCCATGTCCCCCCAGAACAATAAGCATATTCAGGGAGCAAAACAGTAAGCACGCCGTTCAGGAAGCACCGTGGCGCGAGCCCGCGGTCTAACGCTACGTATGATTAGTGTTCAATACGAACTGTTTTATCTGTCGAGCAACCCAGCCCATCCTGAAGTAGAGGATGCTTTAGGGCAGTTGTGGTAGTATGCTTCGGAGCAATAGCACCGAGATAGTGGCGCGCGAAACGGGTAAACGCGAAGAGGCTGGTAGGGCGCCTGAACCAACCAAATCTAAACACGTTTCACAGAACAAGCCGGAGACGCGCTCTACCGTAAGGGTCCCAGTGACACTTTGTTTCACCTTTTCACCTTCTAAGGCAAATACTTACTATTTGTTTACGGACGGTGCTTCTCAACTGAGGAGCTACCCAATAAAGCATGCCCCTCATTGCAATCGTTTCGCGTGTCTCAAAAAAGTTGTTCGTGCTTCTCCCGACAAAACACACCGAACACCTTCCCGCTTCATGCTTCTAGCCCAGACCTGCGCATAAGCCTCGACGCCGACTTTGGCAACCTCTTCACGGCGAGACCCTCCTCTTCCTCCTTCAGGAGCCGCTTGCGTTCGTCGTCGTCCCTGGCAGCCACCCACGTTCTTCGCACCCGCTGCGGCAAAAAAGAGGGGCGCACGAAGGAAGGAGGCTGGCTGAGTGTCAAGGGTCAGGGGCTATATGCTATAAAGCTGATCACTGCTGTTGTACCAATCGATCGGTTAAACCCTTTTGCTACTGGAAAATGTATTTCAGACGTGTGCTATAGATGGTAACGGGTAAATATGTGTACGGGTAAAAATGTACGATCAACAAATCCCACGGACTCACAAACTTCACCCGATGAGAAAAAACATCTCTCATAGTAGCCTGCCTACAAGGCATACAACGAATAGTGCTGCTCTAAACAAACAGATGGGATTCTACCGATATTGGGGTACTTCCCGTCGGTCAGAAATACTTCGTACTTGCCTCAGGAGCCGAAAAAAAACAATAAAAAGTGATGTACCCCTATCGTAGCACAGGTTCCCACACTAATTCCAAGTAAATTGTCTCCAAAAATCGAGCGTGACGTTCTAAAGGGGTTAAGATGGGGGCCGGCCGTTTTTACAGCGATTTTTTTTTAACAAGCACATACTGCACAGGATGCGGTTAAAACCTCAAGCACAACTTAACCTCCTCAGGGGGTGCTTGTTTAGCGTTCCGTGTTTAAAGACGACACAAGGGGCTCTCACTCTGACAATTACCACGAATATACTCTAGGTCTGTCTGAAGCAAAAAATGTTGATTCCTTCCGGCAATTCTCCTGAAAGCCTGGCTGCAAGTCCCCCCCCCCCCCCCCGTGTGTGATCAAACAAGCTACCAGTGTCAGTCGGTCCTTCCAGATGCGATTATCGCCTCGCCTACCTCTGTCCCGCTCCCCCTTTCCCCCTCGCCCCCTCGCGCCCTCCCTCGCCTCAACGCCGCTGCTGCCGGCGCTGTTTCTCCCCGCTCCCCCTCCCTAGGATCCCCGCGGGTGTTCCAGTACTTCCCCACCCCTGCTCCCGCCCAACCGGTGGCTAAAACAGGAGCGGGGAAATTTTGAGCCGTGTTGTCGGCACCCGTGGCAGCCACCGCATCACTTCCCTCCGCCGCCGCGGATTTTTTCTTGCCGCAACACTGACCCGTTGCAGCCGCCGGCGCCGGCGCAGCCGGGGACCGATCGGGAGCCACGAGAACGACCTTGAGACCGTCGTTTTTACCCCCGAAGCCTCCGTAAAAGTAACCGTCATCGTCGTCATCGTTGTACTCGTCGAACAACCGAGGTTCTCCTTCTTGGTCAGGAGCTTCCGTTGTTGTTATGGTGGGATCAGGCTACGGAGCAGAAAAAAAAAGATGCGTGCGCAAGCGTGGGTCGCAGAATGAGTGTTTTGTCTCTGCGGTGCTTGGGTGGTGACGACACGGGATGCAACCGTCTCCAAGTTGTTCAAGTTGGCGGGGGTCACGTGCTCACGGGTTGGAAGAGGGTATATGTAGCTCGTAGCTCCACGTGCATGGCAGACTTACAGATAATCGACACTACCAGGTGTGGTTGTGGGTCACTCTATATATGTCGATTAGCCTAAAAGCCGGCAGTCTTCACCGTCTATTCGAAACGATGGTTGATGCGCCCTAACGAGCGAGTGAAGGTAGCATCAGGGCCTTGACATTGTACGCCGGCGACACAGAAGATCATGCGATACACGCCACACCATCGACGATGTACTTTGACACACCCGTCGATCGTCCTCTAGATTATCCTCCGGAACATGAACACATCAACGCGGTCCAAACCGAGGGTACGCACAGCGGACAGCTCACCGATCCCCACTTGATAAATCTAGAGTCTTCCAGGGACTACGTTTTTCCCTGATCTGCATCATCTCGCTCATGTTGCCGGGTGGGAGACAAGTACGTACATGTTTCCTGGGTGGAATCTTTATGGAGGCATACAAATCCTGCACAAAATATCATAACGGCAAGCTAGGATCCAGATGCTCTACGTACTGTTTGTAGATCGTGATATGTTCGGCGTGTTCAAGGGTAAGTATGATAGCATCGGATTTGGTCGCGTCACACGTTCGAGGATGGTGGTCCTGCCTGTCCGGATAGGCGCCGAGCGAGCATCCGGTCCGCCTGCTGCTTTCTTTGCTTCCGCTGCTGGTGAAGAACCGCTCGCTTGTTGGCCAGGCTCGTCTGAGGCGGGAAGCGGGTGTGCACCGTACGAATTCCCGAAAGTGAATTGGCATTTGATGAGCTGTGGCAGAGAGGGGTGAAGCGGTCGCTTGTTGACCAGGCTCGTCTGAGGCGGGAAGCGGGTGTGCACCGTAAGGTTTTCCGAAAACTAAAGTTGGCATTTGGTGAGCTCACAGGCAGAGAGGAGTGACGCGGTTTCGTTGAACCATACTTCGTCAATGCAATACCAAAGAAGTTTCTGACATCGGTCACCGACCATCACACGCACGATGTGAAACCTTTTGAGCTCTGATCACAAAGCGCAATAGCCAGCGCTGTGAGTTGTCTCACTATTAGAAATCGCCGACTGCGACTAGTTATTAGTTGGTTAGGGTTTACAGTTGTATAATTGCGTGCGGTAATGTTGCCGAGTTCTGCGTCTTTGTGGCCCTGACCGGCGCATTTTGTGACTCGAACTGCAGGCAGATAGTTGGCTTATTTTTTCACCCAACCGTTACGGGGGGCCATAGTAAATAGAACCAAATATTGTTAATAAAAAGTAATATATATACAGGTTTTCGTGTGTACTGCAGGTCCTATTTACTAGTGTTTACTATGGTCTCCCGTAATAACAACACAACCCGAGCAAATAGCCATGTGCATAACGAGGAGCCAGATCACCGTTCCTGCGTCGACCCTAGCTCCTATAGAAGCTCCGACAAATTCAACCAGAAACAAAACAGCTGCTACGATGTCTGTCGGGCTCACCTTCACGTCTAGAACTTCCTGCTGGGTGACCATCCCGCCACCTGCCTCACTGGCTGCCCCCCCTCCTCCTGAGGTCTGGCTGGGTGACGGTCCCGCCGTCGCTGTTTCTGGCATGGCATTTGCTGCCGCTAGGGGGCCAGAGCGAGTTGCAGACGGCGGGAGACGACCAGAATATGTGATTTGCCACATAGACGTTGACAACGTATTTCATACCAGTGTAGTGTTCATCGCGCTCTGCAGATGATGATACAAAAACTCAGGGGTGTGAGTAGTGGGGTAATTACTCTCGGGTACCCGGGTACCGGTACCAACCCCTGTTTGTCTTGGTCATACCCGGGTAGATACCCGGGTATCCCCATACCGGTTGTACTGTACGTGAACACATCCTTGAAAAACTTAAACTGCTGTCCCCCGTTTTCGGGACCAAACTACGGCACTTGAAATTAGACTACAATCGTGTTTGCAGTGGTACAAGGTTGGAACAACCGGAGGGGCGATCGCTGTTTGTCTCCGTGCGTGGTGTCGCAAAGGTGACAAAGTCTACAGTACCGGTGGGAAGCTCAAGCGCAGAAGCTACGCGCCAGCTTGTTGCTTGTCTCTTGGGTTACGTAGAGTTAACATATACTTGCATTGCGATCAAAAGGCTTCCGTTTGCCGAACAACGACCGTGAAAATACGAACTGCAGTAGTAGTCGGCGACGTCCTCACGGTGAGCTTGACCTGGGCTATCCATCAAGCCCCTCGCCAGAGCAGGCCGGGCATTTTGTGCCTCTACTGTGGAACGATTCCTAATCAGTGTCGATGTTTATAATGCTGTGCCTAACACAGACGTTCAGGATAGATTCGGGCAATTGTCAAGTGACGTGATGGCTTTGGTTGGCTGTTCTTTTTCACTGTGTGCCCGCGGACTGTCATTCCGACAGCACTTCAGACAGCAGCTGCGTGCTCCATCTTGTTCCCACGCCTACCGTGTGTTTTTGTACAGACAGCACTTCAGACAGTAGTTACGCTGTAGTCGGCAAATTCATTGGTAAAGAGTGGGGGGGGGGGGGGGGGGGACGATGCTGTTGTAGTCGAATGGAGATTGCGGGCGTGTAGTTCAGTTTTGGACACGCATAACATGCTGTAGGGATTTTAGGTGTACCTCTTCGGACTTGTGTATCCTTTCCCTGCTAAGTGTACGTGTTCTTTAGGATTCTCTGATGGCTCTAGCACTTTTGTGACCACGGGCCGTGATCTTGCTAGATCAGACTATAGGGATTAGCAACTGAAACGAGTTTAATGTGAAGATAACAACAACAACAACGAGTACGCAGGCGAGGTCTAAAGGGAACTGCCTACTCTAGCTGCCAGAACGACGTCTACCAGCGGAGAGGAACCATCGTGGCATCCGCCTATAACGCCATACCTGGTATGTAGCGCATTCTTGGCGGTGATTGGTTCCGTGGCTCTAAAAAATGTCCTAATAGTAGACAAGTTGGATACGTCAACAAAACACGTTTATAGGCGCACGTCAACATACGCATCAAGGCGACCCGAGCCGTGCCTACCTTCTCCACCGGGGATGACATCACCGGAGGAGCGCCGCTTCCTGCGCTCTCTCGCCTTCCGAAGGCGTTCCTGCAGTCCCTGTGAATACACGGCGCGATAACATCATGCATGCAGTACGCGACAGATAGATGTTAAGAATCTGATAATCGATAATTTGAGACTGAGGTTTTGGGGGAAAACATTAGAATGCGACCTCTTCGTACTGAAAATAGTGTGGAACACACCCAGTCTTACATAATAATTCCAGTCTGGCCAAAAATAAGAGATTCTTAACCCATTCAGAACTGAAAAAAAATGTCCTACACTAATTCCAAGTAGTTTGTCCCCAAATTCGTGGGACCAGTTCTTAAGGGGTTAACATCTGTCGCGTACTGCTTTACACCATGGGCAATATGAAAGGCTTGCTTGTTAATATTGTTGAGCATACCTTTGTACAGTGCTGTAGATACTGCTTCTATTGAACTGTACTGCTATATACTACTGCGCTGTACTGTACTGTACTGTACTGTACTGTACTGTACTGTACTGTACTGTACTGTACTGTACTGTACAGTACTGTACTGTACTGCACTGTTGTAGTGTTGTACTGTACTGTACGTAGGTCTAATGTCATTGCTGTATCGGGTGCTCGAAATGAACTTCCGTAAGCAGTATTCGCAGCGGTGTAGGAACGTATGATAAGAACATCATACTCGGTACGTAGATCGAGTTCGTCCGTGCCCTCCTCGATCTGCGGCAGCAACGGAATCGCCATGCGCCAAACTCATCGAGACGTTGACACCCACCAGCCAGCCGGAAGCGCTCGTCGTGATTGCTCAGCTACCACTACGAGCACGAGCATATGTGTGATACGTGTGGGCGAGAGGTTATTCCGCACTTCCTTCGGATTTTTTTTCGTTTGTTGAGCTGTTGTGTTCACCTCCCTCGGGCTGATGATAGGAGCTTCTTCCTCGTCATCGTCGACGTTTGCCTCTCGAGCTCGATCACTCATCGTGGCCTCTAGACGAAGCAACAGAGTAGGTAGCCCTGCTGTCGACTACGCAAGACGAGAAGTGGGTGCCGCGTGACACTGCTGCTCTGCTGCTGTTGCTGTTGCTGCGCGTGGCAAACCGGTAAAAATTGAAAGATCCCACAATCCCCGGACTCCCGAATAAACAACGCGTTCCTGAAGAAATGGAAACCTATCCACATGCGGTTTGACCGCTTTCCTCTTTTCCTTGGGGTAGCTTGCGTTGTTTTGCGTCCCACTGCTCTGTAGTAACGAGCAGGGGAGGGGGCCTGGGACCAAGGCGGCCTCGGGAATGCGTCAGGAAGAGTACCCGGCCATCAACAAGGCCCAGCGGCTGACGGCGGAGCGCCTAGGGCCCGCCGCACGCAGCCAGCAATGCGGAACCGACGAGCAACAACGGCCGTTAGCTTCAATGACTGGAAGTCATTCTGCCGCGTACAGCAGAAGCAGCGGTGCCGCAGCCGATCCGACAATTCCAACCGCCAGCATTGTACAGCAGGAAGCAGTGCCGGGGGGCGCATCTAAGAGCACTTGGATGTGGGACGCCAGCACGACGCGAGCGACAGTCCGTGACCACCGCCGCAGCCGAGCTCTGGCAACGGCGAAGGCTGGGCTGCAGCAGCAGCAGCAGGAGAACAACCGGCGCGCACAAACGGCCGCCGACCAAAAATATCACGATCCACTGCCTCGCAGTAGGGGAAGGTCACAAACATGTAAAAGTCGAAAGGCCCCCTTCCCGTACCAGCGGGCGCCAAACGCTAAGCCTTGCCGCAGAGAGGTAGAGTGTCTGTGGAGCGACGGGGAGTCCTCGGAGTCGGCGCAGTCTGCCTCGAGCTCCGGGTCGCAGTCGCCGCCGCCGCCGCTGCCGCCGCCGCGACTTGGAGTGGAGCGGGCGAGATCGCCGGAGCGAAGCTTTCTGGACATCGGGCAGGTGTGACTATATTGTACTGGTATCACTTGGTTGGTTTTACGATTTTTTCATGTCATGATAAGAGTATACTGGTAATAGTATGCTCTCCATTTTTTCCTGTTGTTCCTCTGGTGACACTTGACAGCGTACGTATGATATCACACTCGGAAGTCTCGAGAGCAAGGACTACTAACTGCTGTTGTCGTGACGGAAAGCGCTGTGGGAACAGGAAGTAGTAGCAGTGCTGAGTGCTGAGTGGCAGTTGGAGAGGTGCAGAAGGGGCAGATCTCTACCGGTTGATGCATACGTGTGTACAGCATAGATCATAGATCCTCGATCCTAGACGGATACAGGCAACAGGTAATAACAACCAGCGCTGTCCATGTACTCGAAGCATACGAGCAAGCCAACCGTTTTACACGTACAGGCTGCTGTACGTGCTCGTACTCGTGCTCGTACGCGATGTGCATGTCCCTTTGCTCATCTCTCGTCATCTATTTATGCGCAGATGTGCAGTATGTTGGATGGCTCTTGAAGACATGTATACGTACCTGGTCAGACCTGGTGGTTAAAAAGCAGCAGCATTATTACTCTTGTTCCTTGTTTCTCTTGTTCGTCCCGCAGGGTCTATCGTATGATATGAAGCACAAAAAAAGCGATCGTACAAGCAACGATACGCACACATCATTCATATTAATTTATTATGTACGACGAGCATAGAGCAAGCAGTGTCGTAGCAGGGCCTGGCAGAACACTAATCTTTTTGCCCTGTGCAAGGCTGGCCCACCACCAGCCTCTATTTCTTGCTGTCAAAACTGGGAAAGTGTGTGCTTGTACACTAACTTCAAGACAACCTGGGCGGGACCGGGACTTTCTCTTTCCCTGAAATCCCAAATCCCAGCATGCCTGCTGCACCCGTATGATATTTTACGCACCTCCTAATTACGATACTACTGCTGCTGTGTCTGTACTGTAGTCTGTACCCCGTACCGGTCCTATGATACAGGCCGCCTGCTGGAAAGACGGAAAGAATAATTGTTATCGTGGTTTTGTGTGTTCTGTAATCTGTGCGCTAACCTCCTGGGCTGCGTATACTGCCTATACTGCTGCTGTACCTCGTACTGCTGGCTGTAATATGAATATCTGTGTGTCTCGGTCTCGGTACAGATAGTATCTCCAGATCTCAGCAGTATTCGGTACTATATCTCTCCAACGGCCCACCGGGTGGATAGCCCAAGTCACGCCGTGACACCTCACACCTCAAATATCAAGTATCAAGTATCGAGTAACGTGTAAGGTGTACATACCTGGTACATATGCAATGCTGAAGAACTCGTTTACCGGTATACCTGGTACGACAGTTTCTGAGTTTCTACGTACTTATGTTCGCGTTCTTTTGTTGTCTCTTTGGCCTTTCACGTTTCACCTCGCCCGCCGAAGCAACATGAATCGACAAAAATATAGCTCTGTACCGAAATATAATAAACAATTTTAATGAATATTATTACAAAAATGGTGCTTATATTTCGGGACAGAGTGGTACCATTTAAGATCAGCAGGGTAGAGCAGCACGTAGTCTTCTACTGTTTGCAGAGTGGTGCAATCACAGGCTGTTACTATTAATAGTCTACCGTATAGTAGTGTACCTGGTATAATGTGTCATGTGTCATGTGCCGTGTGCCGTGTGTCACGTGTCATGTTTTAGTTGTGTGTGTAATGTATCATGTGTCACGCAAGGGAGCTGCCGTATACTATTAATAGTTAACAGTACGGTATATGGGTCCCTACTTGTCTTACACCGACTGACAGAGCTTGTGCTGTCAAAAGTCAAAACAAACGTGAAGAACAGCCAAGGAACAGCGACAAAAAGAGACAAGAGGCAAGAGGCAAGAAAGAGCCACTGCTGCTGCTGCTGCTGCTGCTGCTGTTTGCAGTACGTGTGTGTGTGTGTGTTCTTCACATTAAACCTTCCTTTCTACCCGTCGACATCCAGCACACCCAGTGTCCGTGCCGATTCTTCATCCTAAAAAGGTACCAGTTCTGTGGTCACAAAACTACGACACAGAGATACTACACTCAGTGCAGTAAGCAGAGCAGACAATGCAACGCCATATACGACAGGCAAGACCTACCCTGCTAGCAATCCAGGTGCATGCAAGAGAAAAAAAGAGAAAAAAGAAAAAGCGAAAAGAAAAAATAATAAAAAGTAAATATACTGAAGCAAATCAACAATCAAGCAACCAAATAAAAAGCATGACAAAAAAAGAAAGAAAGTGTAGTGCTTCTCCCAGAGGAGATGCGACCTCCAATAAAACGTACGCATATATAGCACAAAGGAGATGTATTTAGCTTGCGCTGTCCATGTACTCGAAGCATACGAGCAAGCCAACCGTTTTACACGTACAGGCTGCTGTACGTGCTCGTACTCGTGCTCGTACGCGATGTGCATGTCCCTTTGCTCATCTCTCGTCATCTATTTATGCGCAGATGTGCAGTATGTTGGATGGCTCTTGAAGACATGTATACGTACCTGGTCAGACCTGGTGGTTAAAAAGCAGCAGCATTATTACTCTTGTTCCTTGTTTCTCTTGTTCGTCCCGCAGGGTCTATCGTATGATATGAAGCACAAAAAAAGCGATCGTACAAGCAACGATACGCACACATCATTCATATTAATTTATTATGTACGACGAGCATAGAGCAAGCAGTGTCGTAGCAGGGCCTGGCAGAACACTAATCTTTTTGCCCTGTGCAAGGCTGGCCCACCACCAGCCTCTATTTCTTGCTGTCAAAACTGGGAAAGTGTGTGCTTGTACACTAACTTCAAGACAACCTGGGCGGGACCGGGACTTTCTCTTTCCCTGAAATCCCAAATCCCAGCATGCCTGCTGCACCCGTATGATATTTTACGCACCTCCTAATTACGATACTGCTGCTGTGTCTGTACTGTAGTCTGTACCCCGTACCGGTCCTATGATACAGGCCGCCTGCTGGAAAGACGGAAAGAATAATTGTTATCGTGGTTTTGTGTGTTCTGTAATCTGTGCGCTAACCTCCTGGGCTGCGTATACTGCCTATACTGCTGCTGTACCTCGTACTGCTGGCTGTAATATGAATATCTGTGTGTCTCGGTCTCGGTACAGATAGTATCTCCAGATCTCAGCAGTATTCGGTACTACTGTATATCTCTCCAACGGCCCACCGGGTGGATAGCCCAAGTCACGCCGTGACACCTCACACCTCAAATATCAAGTATCAAGTATCGAGTAACGTGTAAGGTGTACATACCTGGTACATATGCAATGCTGAAGAACTCGTTTACCGGTATACCTGGTACGACAGTTTCTGAGTTTCTACGTACTATGTTCGCGTTCTTTTGTTGTCTCTTTGGCCTTTCACGTTTCACCTCGCCCGCCG
The DNA here is from genome assembly GCA_008828725.1 of Saccharina japonica. Lineage (NCBI taxonomy): Eukaryota > Phaeophyceae > Laminariales > Laminariaceae > Saccharina > Saccharina japonica. The sequence goes on from MEHQ01000162.1 coordinate 109,090, forward strand.
AAGCAACATGAATCGACAAAAATATAGCTCTGTACCGAAATATAATAAACAATTTTAATGAATATTATTACAAAAATGGTGCTTATATTTCGGGACAGAGTGGTACCATTTAAAGATCAGCAGAGGTAGAGCAGTAGTCTTCTACTGTTTGGCAGAGTGGTGCAATTCAACAGGCTGTTACTATTAATTAGTCTACCGTATTAGTGTACCTTGGTATAATGTGTCTGTTTCATTGTGCCGTGGTGCCGTGTGTCCACGTGTCATGTTTATAGTTGTTGTGTGTGTAATGTTTCATGTGTGTCACGCAAGGGAGCTGCCGTATACTAGTTAATAGTTAACAGTACGGTATATGCGGTCCCTACTTGTCTTACACCGACGACAGATGCTTTGTGCGTGTCAAAAAAGTGAAGACAAAAGACAATCATGGACAGTTCGGTATCACATGAAAATCCACAACGCAAGTAAAGTAAGTGCTGAACGTACGTTTGCACAAATAGCATTACAATGTCACTAGTGTGTGTGTGTTCTTCACATTAAACCTTCCTTTCTACCCGTCGACATCCAGCACACCCAGTGTCCGTGCCGATTCTTCATCCTAAAAAGGTACCAGTTCTGTGGTCACAAAACTACGACACAGAGATACTACGCTCAGTGCAGTAAGCAGAGCAGACAATGCAATGCCATATACGACAGGCAAGACCTACCCTGCTAGCAATCCAGGTGCATGCAAGAGAAAAAAAAGAGAAAAAAAGAAAAACAGCGAAAAGGAAAAATAAGTAAGTAGACAGACCTTTTGACACTAAAGTATGTTGGCACTGCTATAGGCACAAGGGACGAAGGCGATCCAGCATAGTTGGTTCGATTGATTGTTCTTATGGGTTAAAGTAGGTAGCCCCTTTTAAGGGACCCTATTCACTATCATAGTGCGTTCGAGTTGGAAGGTCCCTTATATACCGGCGTCCCATATTAGAGTTGGTACTTGTGTGTGTTCTTCACATGAAACTGTCATTTCAACCCGTCGACATCCAGCACACCCAGTGTCCGTACCGACTCTTCATCCTAGAGAGGTACCAGTTCTGTGGCCATAAAACTGCGACAGAGAGATACTACGCTGCACGCTGCACTGGTTGCAGGACTGACCCCTTATATTATGCAGTCAATCATGGGAAAAAACGGTGCGCAGGAATTTGAAGTCCCTCATATACCGTTTTCCCTTATCGCGGGGTCCCTTAAAAAGGGGCTACCTGCTGTAGCTCTATTCGTCGCGTACACAGCAATGCACTACCCATTGCACAGCAGTACGAGTAGCAGTGACTATTTTAATAGTGACCCTGCTAACCCCTTTATCCTTTATAGCTTTAGCTTCATCGCCTCATCTACAAAAACAATACCAGGTACCTCTTGGGTACCTGGTACCTGGTACCTGGTACGTACAGAAAAACAATATCATACCTCTGTTCGCGTAAAAAAAACAGACTCGTACTTCTGATTTCTGATGCTGTCGTATTCGTATGTACAGGCAGCAGTGCGTACGTATACGTACAAACAGTAGTAACATAAACATTTCACAAATCTAGCACTGCATTGTTCATCCACCGCGGCAGGCGGCAGACAGGAGGGAAATACGAGTAGAGGCAAGGTAGAGGGGTATAGGTAGAGGGTATAAGCCGCCTGCCACATGCGGCATCGGCTCCCACCTCCCACCCATGCCCGGTATCATCACGGTGAAGAAGCGTGCTGTCCCTGGGAACCATCAAATACCATGTCTGCTGCGACATCGTCAGGGGTCCGGCGCACTCTCGACGATTGCGTGGGCTCTAGAGCGATGAGACGGCAGCATCTGCTGCACCTGTACGAATCGGAAAGGAAGTGCTCTCCTCCCACACAAGAAGTAGCACGACCCTCTCTTTTGCGCGACTCGGCTCATGCTTACGCTGCCGTGGGCGGCAACACGACGATTGGAACCACCACCAGCAGTGGCATTCGAGCCAGCAGGGGCATACCAGTACAAGTCACGTGTGCAGAGGTATTATGCATACATGCGTACGATGATGAGGACATGAGGGTATACCGTATACCTTTTTACTTAACCTGATGTGATTCGTGTACTGAGCCAAGCTGCAGAGGTGTAATATGCGACTATATACTTCTGGACTACTGCTGCTGTACCTTTTTCGTTGCTGTTTGTAATACTCGTAGTGTCTTACCGGCTGCGCGTGAAAATTCAAATTTCACGTGGATATTTTTTTTCGCTGGCCGCGCGGTGGAGGGTATACCTTTTCCCTGCACCTTTGACTCGTGTACTGAGGGAGAGGTGTAATATGAGGTACACGTTTTTAGTTGTCGTTTGTGTTGGCGCCTTTTCGGCCGCGTGGGGGGTGCCAAGTGAAGCGCTGGCCGCTCGCTGATAGAGAGAGAGGTACAGGGTACAGGGGCGCGAATCACGCGGGGTGCAGGCGATCGGTTGACCGCCGCAGGCGCAAGCGTTGGTTAGGGCAACATCGCAGTTAGTTTCGGAAGCGGTTTGGGTCACTGAAGAACAGGAAGCCATAATTGGTACATATCATACATCATAAGGGCACTAGCCAAAAATAGGTGTACCTACGCCTTTTGAGCCATTTATAGGTACACGGCGTATTTCACCCGGGAAAAGGCTTCCTGGCCCCGTCTGATATTGGGCCTGCGTTCCTACAAATGGCTCAAAAGGCCAAGGTACACCTATATTCTCAGCTATTCAACTTCCGCTTTGCCTATTTTTGGCTTCAAGTGTACCTATAAATGGCTCGAACGATCACTTTTTGGCAACTGAAATATATAGACAGACGGCCACACCAGATGCCGGGACTGTAAACCAGCCGACCGTACCTGTCAACCAGCTGATGGTACCTGTCAACACAAACGTCCGAAAATACTGCCAAGCAGTACGAGCGCAGGTGACGCCGGAGACAACACAGGTCACCTAACAAACTGGACGCCCGACCCATTTTCCTGAATTTCATGCCAATCCACATATACGATGTTCTTACATTTCTTCGTGAAGCTCAGCTTGTCTCGTGTTCTTATGGTGCCCTACAGTAGTTCTTAACAAAGGTACAGTAGTAGTGGGGGCACGCTTGCGTACTACCAGTATAATACTAGAAGAGTAAATATATTATATATATATATTATATATATTATCGCACACAAATTCCAACATACATAGATTGTCCCCCCCAAAAAGTGGGTGCAGTTCTGAACGGCTTAACCCCTTAAAGTTGGACTGCGTGCGGCCCCATTGTGGAGACAACACACTTGGAGTTAGAGTAAAATTTAGGTGATACGCGTACGTACACCAGGGCATTAATTAGCTGTTGCATTGGTGGTGCAACGTTTGGGTCGGAATTGCGGTTTTGCGCAAAAGGCGCCCGAAGGCGTGTTGCGCGCAGTACAACACGGGCTTCGGGGGCGCGCAACTTTTTTCGCCCGCAGGCGCAAAACAAATGTTGCGGGTGTTTTGTTTTTGTTCACCGGAGGCTAGATTTTTGTTTGAGGCAATTTTTCTACATTCGCCGTCGGCGAAAAAACGTTTATAGGCGTCTAAACGCACTTTTGTCATGGGGTTTTCGGGCATATACCCACACATATATATGTCGCAGTATATGTCGCAGTTGTTTTGCCTCCGGCGGCCCGTACGCGGGGGGCGGCCTCCGGGGGCCCTCCGCCCCCCCCCCCCCTGCGTGAGGCTAACGCGCCTGCGGCGCGTGTTGCGCTTATGACCTGATGTACTGCAGTACTAAAGGGCTTAAGACCGAAAGCGGCCTTGACGCGCCAGAAAAAAAAACGGCCTCCGGTCCCCATATACAGTACAACTCTGTCCCGAACTATAACAACCGTTTCAATGTTACTATGGAATCCAAACGGTGCTTATATTTAGGGACATCATTCTAGCATGTATGTGATACATATTGTATGAATACAGTACGGGACACCCAATGATAAACAGGAAAGCTGACCCAGGCTTGAGTTCTTATTGCGAGCGAATGCGAGTTTCTAATTTTGACCAAGTCTGTCGTTTTGAGAGAGGGTGCTTTCTACACCAACTCCAAGATAGCGACTCTCGAATTTCTCATTTTTCTCCTAAATATCAGCCTGGCTTTCTTCTTACCCTCTTTCTCATTAGGTGTCCTGTACTGCTGTTTCTTACCATGGTATTAAGTAGGTGTCCTGTACTGACCTTTGCCTATGAGTACAGCAGTGTTAATATTATTAGTTTATGAATTTAAATATTTCATTATTCATACCTGGTACAACGTACAAAAAAAAAAAAAAAAAAACATACCTTCTGCGCGGTAGGTACCACCTCGTGGGATAGGAAGACATCGAAAGCCCTGGCTTCCTCCCGAATGCCGCGGATAACCTGCAAAGCAAGCAGCGCGAGAACGAGCGTATCCATAAAATATACCTGGTATGATATCATATACACACATATATATACGTAACGGTCCATCAGTCCAATGCAATAACGCCTCTACGATGATTGATTGCCAAAGCAAGACGGAAGACAGGGAGGAGTGCTCTCATAGAGAGCGCGCGTGCTCGACCCCCGGCCAGACCCACCGTANCATCGAAAGCCCTGGCTTCCTCCCGAATGCCGCGGATAACCTGCAAAGCAAGCAGCGCGAGAACGAGCGTATCCATAAAATATACTGGTATGATATCATATACACACATATATATACGTAACGGTCCATCAGTCCAATGCAATAACGCCTCTACGATGATTGATTGCCAAAGCAAGACGGAAGACAGGGAGGAGTGCTCTCATAGAGAGCGCGCGTGCTCGACCCCCGGCCAGACCCACCGTAATGCCCGATGGTTATCAATTATTAATTATATCCTGTTTGTACTGCTGTAGGCTGTAGGGCTATTAGAGTTGGCTGTCTACTACTACTATTAATCAGGGATGCGTATTTCCTCGCCCGGAACCCAAACATTTCCGGGAAACAGCCTTTTTCAGCTTTTCGGAAAAATTTCCCCTATTTCCTCTCATTCGAGGGGAAAAAGGCGAGATTTTTGGGGGGGGACAAAAATTATCATCCCCGGGTGGCCAATGCACTACAGATGCGTTCAGGCTCGGACAGTCATTTTCGATAATTTACACTCTACACTCTACCTGCACCAGGTACACAGTATTAAATAGTAGTATTAATAGTAGCAGTTGCGCACAATGCAAGTACTTCTTGCTGAGTAAATAAATGTGCATCGGTTTGAGTTGATTTTTCACTTGTCACACATGTCTTCGTTTGATTTCGTCCTGCAGCCGCAGCCATTTTATACTGGAATAATAGGACTACTACTGCCGTAGTGCTGATAGAGAATATACTTATGTCGCGAGGTAAATCAGCAGCACAAGGGAAAAGCAGGACGTGAGCAGTTAAAGCAGTGCGCTGCTTCGTACGCGTGAAGTGATCACGACCTTTTCCGCGACCAGAAACTGAAAAGATGGGCGCTGGACGCCTCAACGAAATCCAAGCGTCCCAGCTGCATCTGCGCCGAGTTCACCCTTTCCATTCGAATATGCTAGCTCATATATATGATTATATTTTATAATATTTTTAGTACATTCCTTCGAAGATTCCACTCGCCGTAACATCCAATTCCTCTATGCTATCTGTGTGATATAATAGCAGGGGCCTGTGGGCGCCTACGCAGCGCTCTGCTCTGCTGCACAGCTTACTCGTAGCAGCGTTAAAAAAAAAAAAAAAAAAAACGGGGGTTTCCATTCGATATGGAGGCATTATTTTCCCGGGGATAGGGGACTCAAAAATAATTTCCTCAAAACAAAATTATTACCTCGAGCCCTATTAATTTCGGGTAATTACCGCTACCGGGAAATACGCATCCCTGCTATTAATACTGGTACCTGTGGTATCTACTACCTTTCTGTCCCGAAATATAAGGAACATTCGTATTGAATATTAGTATGTAATCGATCCTTATATTTTGGGGACAAAGTGGCACTGTAGCTTCATTTATTGGGTGGCGAATGCGCAGAGCTCCGCCAGTTACCGCACGCAACACGTTGTTAGTAACTGCAATACCTAGCCAACTAAAAACTTTAGTCGCCGACTTAGTTAGCCAAATTACAGCCCTTTTCACTTTTTAGCGCCCTTCACCGGTCTTTTTAACCCACAAATTGTACGAGTATCATACCACATAAAGTTCCAAATATGTTACGAGTACGCGAGTATAATTTCTTGCTGGTTTTATATACTCGTACGTATATAAATATATACTGGCACGTACGTGTTTTTGGATGTTTTTTAATCAACAAATCACGAGAAGGCGTCGACCCAACCCTAACCCTAACCCCAACCCCAACCCTACAAGTCCAGGCTAAGGCTCGACCCGTGCGCGGCTTTGGCTTCGCTGCACGTTTTGGACGATCTGAAAAAAATGTGGGGACCACCACAAAAACCGTAATATATGTGGTACTGTATCTGGTACGATTTGTGGGTCAAGTGCACGGTAAAGGCTACTGGTCATACGTAGGGCACTAGCCAAAAATAGGTATACCTACGCCTTTTGCGCCATTTATAGGTATAGTACACGGCGCATTGCACCCGGGAAAAGGCTTCCTGGCCCCGCCTGATATTGGGCCTGCGCTCCATCGTACCTACAAATGGCTCAAAAGACCAATGTACACCTATTATCAGCTATTCAACTTCCGCGTCACCTATTTTTGGATTCAAATGTACCTATAAATGGCTCGAACGACCACCTTGTGGCAACTGAAATATACAGACGGCCACACCAGATGCCGGGACTGTCAACCAGCCGACCGTACTTGTCAACCAGCTGACCGTACCTGTCAACACAAACGCCCGAAAATAATGCCAAACAGTGCGAGCGCAGGTGACGCCGGAGGCAACACAGGTCACCTAACAAACTGAGGCGTGGCGGCGGTAGTAAAAGGCGTCAATCAACAAGAGAGGGAATCCACCACTACTTTTTGCATATTTATAAAAGGGTTTACGTAACATTTTTCGTGTCGGGGGCGGGCGGCCAAGGAGTCAAACCGCGACCTCCTGTCACCTGCCACATAATATACCAGGTATAGTATATATTAACAGCATAGCATATACTTCGTACGTATTAATACATAGTACCTGGTAGCATATTTGCTAATATAAGAAGTCTGAGTCTAATTTCGAGTATTTTGTCCCCAAAAGCGGGAATCCGGTCTTAAGGGGGTCAAGGAGCGCAGCGGCGGTGAAAATGAACGTGCATGCCATACTGTTCGGCTTTGCACGTAAAAGCTACTTACGTATGATGTGTATATCAGGAGTTGTTGTAGACATGTATGGCCGACATGATAACGAATGGGAACAGGGTGCGAGGGTGGGCCTCTGGCGGCTCCTGCAGGGGGCTGATTATATTTCTGCACCTTGTGGGTGGGAGCAGAGTGCCGAATGGGACGGGCCCACGGCAAGGTCAAAGTACCAAATGGGAACAGGGTATCAGGTGCAAAAACAATACGTGCAAAACCGAAGAGAGCCCAGCACGAGGTTTAACCTTCTCACCGCTGGTGTAAGTAGCGAAGCGAGGCCAGCGTTCATGGGAAGCGCGCCGCTGGTGTAGGTAGACAGACGCCCGTGCTTTGTAGTTGTCGCCTCTTCGTCGTCGGTCGGCACGTGGAAATGGGTACAGAAGTGCTCGCAGAAACGGCGGCTCGGCCGGCGCCTTGGGTGCTGTCGGGCACAACAACCACGAGGCGCGTCGGTTCTTGGCGGTGCTGTTGGGCGTTCCGACTGGGGTCTTTTTACAGCGCCGTCTTCGGCGTCTTGCGCCCACTCACCTACCCACCCACCTATTTACCCACCCACCAACGCCCCCGCTCGTCGCCGCCCGTCCACCCGCCTTTACTCCTTGTTCTTGTTCTGCCTATGCTCCCCCTTGCGTTGCCCTCCAAACCGCATTAAAAAAAGTTGTTCGACTCGGCCGGACTCCATCATGCCAAAGCGTGTCGTCTCCTTCACAGGGACAGCCTCCCACAGCTGGTCGCACTGGAAGGCGACGCCGCGCAGCAGAGCGCTCGACGGAGGGGCCGCAGCCTCCACAAAAAAATCACCGCCGCAGCCGTCGCTGCCACCGCCGTTGTCGTCCCCGCCGCCGCCGCTCCGGCCGCTCCGGACGACGACCTCCCCCCTCCCCCCGTCCGTAGCGCCTCCCAGCCGCGCCCGAGCAGGGGTTATCTGTCGGACTCGACGGGTGCGAGTCTCAACGTGTCCGGGAATAGCTCCACTAGCACGAATATCTGGCTGCAGGCCGTGAGGGCGGGCGTGATCGAGGTCGGGCCGCCCCCGACGGTGGGCTCGCGCGCAACCCTGCCGGCGAGGAGAAGTAACGCCGCCGCCGCCGCCGCCGCCGCCGCCGCCGGCACCGCTGCCGGTCCCATCGGTACGATCAAAGCTCAACGAGGCCCCGGCGCCTCCGCCGAAGGCCGAGTTGAGAAAGGGAATGTGAGGGCGAAAGGCGAGGGAAGCTTGGACGGCGGAGCGGAGCAAGAGCAAGCGCGGGATCCTCGAAATGAGGAAGTCGCGATGGGCTGCGGTGGCGGCGTTGGTGACAATGGCGGCGATGGTAACGGTAATGTGTCGTCGGTGGCGGCTGGAGGGGGGTATGGGTCGGGCGGAGATGTGGCCCGGCAAAGGGAGTTCCCACGGCAGGAGGCGGTGGGGGTTCAGGATGAGGGGGGTGAGGACGACAAGTACGAGGACGACGAAGATGAACTCGACGACGACGAAGAGGAGGACGAGGGGTGGGACGTGTCGCTTTCTAATATGGTGAGCACAAGTGAGCTTATCGGGAGGGAGAGTAGGGGGGTTCGACGAGAGCACAGTCACATACCTTCTTGAATGCAGGCGAAAAATACTGTACGTACTAATATAGTGTCGTAGAGCACAGTGCTCGTCTCGGGGCGTTTCCAGTCGACGTGCAACGTGCAGCTTCGTCGCGGATCTGCACACCACAGGTTGAGATGCAGCAGATAGGTCGCCCCGATTGACCGGCTGCTTGTTCCACAGAGCACATTGGAGCGCGCGCGACCCACCATCGCCATGCGTCTCGTTTTTTGGCACTGCCCGCTACTAGTTTTTTCGGATACCGACTCTGGGTATGCTTCTGCTTGTGGGGAGCGAACCTTGGCCTGCCTTCTGGCGCGAGTCGTACGTACCCATCACCCCCCCTTGGTGGCAGAAAATATGCCTACCGACGGCATTTTAGGGGTGTGACAGACGGCGATTTTCGATTAAAAAACGGTCGTGGCGGATGCTTGCTTTTATCCGTAACTTTCATACTACCTGGTAGACTTTAGCGTGTATTTTACGTCGGCCGTACGCCGGCGAAGGGAGCTCGTTTTTTTGTTGACGGACCGTCTCCAGACATATTTGCTTGGCAGGGCTCGGCGCGGGCTTGCGCGAGATACTGTCCACCGGCCTGATAATGCTGTCGTCGTCAATCTCGGCTTCTCCATCGTTTTCCGCGGCCCGTCCCGCCTCCCTCTCTGGCGCTCTTTTCCGAACCCACCAGGTAGCGGCCGAGATCAACAGTAAGATCGTGGGGCTGTCCTCTATCATCCGACAGAAGGCCGCCGAATCGGCCAAGGCGCGCCGAAAACAGGTGCGGTAGGTTGGCGGTGGTGGTGGTAGCGCTGTTGCTGCTGCTGCTGCTGCCGCCACCGCTGCTACTGGTGCTGTTATTGATGTTACTGGTGGTGATGGTGGTGGTGGTGGTAGTGGTGGTGCTACTGCTGCGGCTACGGCTGATGAGATTCTTGGCTGCGCCGTGGCCAGTCGAGGAACGGCGATGGAAGCACAGGTTCCATTTTTCTAGTGGAAGAGGCCACCCTCCCCCCACTGCATGGTGTGCATGTTTCGCGCGCTGTTGGTGCTGGTTTGGGTTGAGTCGTCGTTTTGGTCACGATCCTTGCTCTCGATGGACGGAGTCGACTATAGCGCCAGTGGCGCTGCTCCACTGCCATCCCTTATGCATTCGGTGACAACATCGCATACAACGCCGTGTAGCAATCGTCCAAGCGTCCTCGCCTTGTGCTGTGTGTTGCGTGTTGAGTCGTGGGGCTTGCGAGCGGGGGTGGCTTGCTGAGTCTCTGCTGCTCCGCACGCTGCTTGTCGGTGTGCTGCTGCTGCTGGGAGCGCGCGAGAGGGGTGGGGGGGCGTACTTATGTCGTGCACGGCCGTAGTCATATGGCCATAGACCCTCGCATCCCTACAATGCCGGGACGGAGCACGTTGGGTTTTCACCAACCAGGCAAACATTGCTTACACCAAGCGCGAAGCGCCGTGAGGTATTGGGCGAGTCGCTTGGAGGGTGAGCTGCATCCTGCTAAGAACCGCCTCTGAGGCGGACTTGCATATGGACGACAGCTTCAATGAGTTAATTTAATTTCTGGTGTGGCCACTTCCGGAGACAGCAATGGGTTTTACTATGTAACTGCCTCGCGGACGCCTTACCATATTAACACTACGTGAGAGACCGCGAAAAGCTCGACAACCGTATTCTGGACGCGGCGTCGGCTCGCGAAAAAAAAAAGAAGCAATTCCTTCAGTGCAGTACACTTGACTTACCACACTGCACAGCACCGACAACATGCAATNATTGCATGTTGTCGGTGCTGTGCAGTGTGGTAAGTCAAGTGTACTGCACTGAAGGAATTGCTTCTTTTTTTTTTCGCGAGCCGACGCCGCGTCCAGAATACGGTTGTCGAGCTTTTCGCGGTCTCTTTTTTTTTTTTTTTTTTTTCTTGCCGGTATCCATCCATGAGAATGGAAATTGGGTACACTGCCGTCGAGAGTGTGCCGGGTTCTTTCTTTGGTCGGGGTGCCGTGCGGTGTTGTTTTCGTGAGTACGTGTCAAATCGTTGTTGTTTTTTTCCGCTATTGGCACAAAAGCTCTACTACGAGTTTGCCCTCGTTTCTTTTCATTTTTTTTTTCAGACAGTTACAAAAATTGAGCGTGGTTGGGTCCTTTTTTTTGTGTGTGTGTTTGGTGCCCGGACCGTGTTTTACGGTTGACCGGAGGAGGAAAAGTTTTTTTTTTTTTCGAAGTGGGCGCAGGCCCCTTAGGTGCTATATTTGGCAGTGTGGGCGAGATGATGGTACCGCAGCAAATGCATATATACCAGTAACCTCCCGCGAAAAAAGAAAAAAAGGGCCAATGGGCGACGGATTCTATTATGCCTGATGTTGGGGTTGTGTATGAAAGAAAAGGGGTGGATGAGGTGGGAGAGTACGCTTGTTTGCGGGTGTTGTCGCGCCAAGCTACGGTAGAGTCCGGCAGCGTCATCGAGGGGGGCCACTGGACGGGCCGTACCGGCCCGCGTGTAAATTACGGCGCTACTGACGAAAGTGTGTGTCCCATGTATATTATGGTGTTCTGTGGGGTGTGTAAAACGCAAAGGCCTTGTTGAAGACCATGGCAGAGAAGGAGGACGGCTTTCCTTCATTGTGCTGCCGTTTCTGTTGGCGGGGGAGCACGGGGGGCGCTGTGTGTTGGTGTGTGTTTTTTTTTTATAGAGTAGTGGGTTGAGTTGGCCGTTCATTCGGCTGGGATAGACTGCTGTATTCCGTTCGAACCGGCAGATGCTGCTCGGGTGTGCACTACGATTGAAGTATGTGGGGTTGAGCCGCCGCTAGTTTTTTATGTTTGTTTTTTTGTCGTACAATATATGTTTGGCGAGAGAAGTATATTTTAGTTTTTTTGGACGTTGCACGCGTTGTCACCACAACCAATTTAAGCGTATAGCGTGGGGAAAAAGACGTAACAGATGGGTATACTGTATGTAGTACCACCGTACAATACAGCATAGGAGTAGAAGTACTCGTAGTGTTTCTTGGTTTAGATATGATTTTTTTACGGTTTGAGGGGTAGTCTAGACTACAGCAGTAGTCGAAGTTGCTTTGCGCAGCTGTACAGCAGCAGCAGCGGCAGCAGCGGTACGCTTCGATAGACAACTCTGTTGTTTGTCGCAGCAACCGCAAGACCTGTCGTGGGCGGAGGAGAGGAAGGGGACCGTACGGCGTTGGATAACAGTGTGTGCGAGACGGGGGACGGGGGGAGGGTGATTGTGTACGGCGTAATTACCACGCGTACAGCAGCAGTCGTAGTAGACCTATTATTAGTAGTAGACTAATTGTTGACGGATACAACACAGTCTAGTAGACTTATTAATAGACTACAGGTAATTGTTGAGGGATACAACAGAGTCTTGTTGGGAGCCCAGGAAGCTATTTTACTATGAATAGAACTGCCCATCGCGCCATGAAAGAAACTGCTCCGTGCGGGAGCGGTTGCAGCGAGGTGGGGAAGGGGCCCCTCTGCGCTCATGTGAACATGTCTCGAAGGCGTTGCTGCATGGAGCGTTAGTAGTGGTAAGAGCCGACGCTCAAGAGTTCAAAAGCGCTACTTGCTAATAACACCACACATGATAGTACTCCGTTCGGAAGTAAATATAGAGGACGTTTGGGCTTTGGGGTGTTCATCCAAACGCACTCTACCCAACAGAGTGATAACAGGTATACTCCATTTTGTGGGATTAAGACTTGAAGGAAAGGGGGGGGAGCGTCGCCTGGCTCGCCATCCGTCACTCGCCCTTCGTTGATCTTAAGTTTTTTTTAAATTAGTATTTTGTCTGAGAGTCGTACACCGTGTGCGCCCAGGAAGACTGCGACTGTCACTGCTTGCTTCTCTTGATTGTTCGGCGATGATTCATGCGCGTGTGGTTGTACATCGATACCCAGCGCCCGAACAACATCGGTGTACGACGTATAGGTTGTTTGTTAACAGACACCTTGCTTATTTGCGTGATAGGCGGTACTTGTCGCAGTAGCCTACTGCGGTGGGAGCAGTACCCTACTGATAGAGCGGTAGGTTCGATAAAATTTTGATATTTTTCGCCAGCATACTTGCACCGGTAGTACGTACTGTAGTGGTTTCGGAAAAAAAGTGAAGCGCACATCGATGTTTGACGGCCATCGCAAATATTCAAAACGCTTCTGAGTTTCTACCGCTTCGGTTTCCACGCCTGTACCAGCAACTATTCCCCAGGTTCATCTAGGGTTTTCTATAGCGGAAACTCCAATCTTGTCGAATCGAAAACTGTCCGCCTCCCCCCCCCTCAATTCAGAAATTCATAACCTACCTACGCAATTGTTTTTCCAAACGGTCCTTTTAACCGTTGACGACCATACCGTGCGCGGCTCAAATCGAAAGCTGACACACACACAAGCGTCCCGCCCCAACTTCCGACTTCTCCAGCGTTTTTTTTTATTATTTCTGAGGTTGGACAGTCGAACGAGGAACTTACCATGATTTTAGCAACAACGTACCAGGTACTCCTCCTGTTGCTGCTGGTGATTGGTTGTTGGTATTTTCTCTATGTCTTTCGCTGTGTTACTTCCATGGTAAACTCAAAGCACCATGGCACCCCCATGGTGCCTCCGTGGTGGACTCGAAGCACCATGGCGCCTCCATGGTACCGACATGGAGGGCTCAAAGCGCCATGGTGGACTCAAAGCGCCATGGTGCCGCCGGGTAGGCTCAAAACACCATGATGCCGACACCGAGGGCTCAAAGCGCCATGGTGGGCTCAAAGCGTCATGGTGCCGCCAGGTAGGCTCAAAGCACCATGGCGCCCCCAAAGCACCATGGCGACTCCAGCCCCATGGTGCCTCCGCGGTGGACTCGAGGCACTATGGGCGTCTCCATGGTGCCACCATAGTGCCGCCATGGTGAACTCAAAACACCATGGCGTCGCCAGTCGCCATGGCGCCACCAAGGCGTCCCTGGTGGACTCATCAACACCATGACGTCGCCATGGCGCCCCCATGGTGCCTGGCGTCGAAAGTCAACACCACGGCGTCCCCATGGTCCATGGTGGACTCATAAAACACCATGGCACCCCCGTGGTGCCTCTGGCGTCGCCATGGTGTCTCCATGGCGACAACGATAGTGCCGCCATGGTGGGCTCAAAGCATCATGGCGTCGCCATGGCGCCACCATGGCGCCCACATGGTGTTTCCATGGTGGACTCGAAACACCATTCATTGCGTTCCTGCGGCGCAACCAAAATACTGCCTTCACGGTGGACTCCAAGCACCACGGTGTCGCGACTATGGTGACGCCATGGTGCGTTGATGGCGACTCCATGAACCCACCTTCGCGACTCTGTGGTGCCACCGTGGTGAGACCATGGCGATTGATGCAAAACCACCATGGCGTCAAAACAAAACCACTGCACTTAAATAAGGTAGATCATATAGATCATCGGGGTGACGTAAAAAGTTGCCGTGGATTGGAGCCTCTTTGGACCCGGGGTCAGACAGACAGACAGACAGACAGACAGACAGACAGACAGACAGGAGTTTTTCGATATAGATAACCCTAGGTAAACCTAGTGAATAGCCGTCCAATCTAGCGAAGGCATGCCCTACTCGCAGCCCTACCCTTTACGAGTACGAGTAGCGATTTGCATAACCGAGCTTCGGGTGTTTATCACGAAATCGACTGCTCGGTCGAAAAACGGCCGCTGAGGACGCAGGGAGGGGGGTTGACAAACCAACCCCGCTGACACTCGCATCGCGAGAAGCCTCCATACTCTGGATCCTTGGATCATAATGTCATACTGGACGTGCACACTGTTATGTTTTATGTACCAGATGTAGCTGCGTGTCGTGTTCGATCGCGGAAAACAACGTATTACCACATATTATGCTATCAAGAGAAGACAATAGTCACGGACACCCCTCCCGCGGGCAGCCTTAAAACACAAGAAGATCAAGCGTAGAAACGTACGCAGCCTCATGGTGCAACGATACATACACATCCACCCCAGCCTACATGCATGAAAACACAAGAAGATCAAGCGTAGAAACGTACGCAGCCTCATGGTGCAACGATACATACACATCCACCCCAGCCTACATGCATGAAAACATAACAGTATAATATACGTACCCGGTATGCATCAACACCGCCTTATGCTCGTACGAGGTACAGCTTCTCTGGGCTCTCCATTGTAAAGGTACTACTGCAGCAAGCAGCGGTGGTTCGAGTAGGAGTCCAACAGCGATCAAAATGCGTGGTGTTTTTGTACCTGGTACACTCTAGGCCCAGGCTGTTAAAATATCAAGAAAACGCGGGTCCGATTCGACCAACCCTATTATCATGTAATACCAACCATCGCTGTCTTGCAAAATTGGCAGAGGTCTGCCTCGCCCCTAATGTCGATGCCGCATTCTCCTCGCGGTTTCGTTTCTCTTCGGCGCGCGTTTTTCGGTCCGTGTCGCTCCGACGTCAACACCCTCTCCACGTGGCAGGGACGGACCCACGCATCCGGCAGTTCATCACTTCCCACTTCATGATCTATAAGCAGTAGACCTTTCAAGGCAGATCTCTTCCCGATCTTGTATGCATGATCTAGCTCATGTTTCCGGGTGGGATCCGTATAATCTGCGTGATCTAGCACAGGTTTCCTGGATTGGATCTGTACTACTGTAGGCAGATCTTTCACAAATCTCTCACGACGGCAGGTGAGGGAACTAGATGGTCTATCTGATCTGTAGATAGATAGATCATGACGGTCTCCAAGGTGTGGACGGATCGGATGAGAAGCACACATCGTCAACATACTATGTTGTTACTGTTGTTCACCTCACATTATTATCTCAGTGCCACACTCCAGCCCATGGTCACGATTAAGGCACAAGGGGGTCTACAGGAAACGGCAGGAGAACGACAGCCAAAGAAAACCCAGTCCGAGTAACAAATATATTTATACGTGGCGGGCACCGCACCACACGGACATCGACTCCAACAGCAAAGCAGCCCAAGCCTCCATGCACCCACCCAGGTCCTCGAAACGGCCCAATAGAACACAGCCCTAATACGCAGACAGGACACAAAAATAAACGGCGACAACAGCAAAACAGGAGCGATCGCGTACAGCGAACGACCAAGAGGAGATCACGAGGCGCTTTACACCGCTGCCTCGGGACGCAGGCTAGCCAAATATCGTTCCATCAGCCGAACTCAACCTTGCGCGTTGGTCAGCCGGACACGACCTTGCATCCATCTCGACCGGAAAAAAATATAACACGCTCAGCGCGCAAACAAAACAGCAGGTCGTCCGTGGTGCCGCCACCTTACCCCCACACAAACCCCGCCACCTCACTGGGCAGGGGCCCGAAACCGTACCCTACCTTGCGCTTTCGTGTACACGTCTAATCTCCAACCTCCTCAGCCGCCCCGTACTCTTGTTCATGTAAAATACATGTTTTCATCAAAAAGCATCAACATGTTAGTTATCCTCGTCGCAGAAGGCCTTGGTCCGCCTATGAAATGCACACGTGATATCTGGGTAGTGCCGGCTCATGCACAACACGCACAGTCTGTTCACGGCGTTCGACAGCAACTCGGGAGGGCCAACTCAGTCCCACCCCCTCGAAGAATTAACATCCCCGGGGATGGGGGCGGGCCGGGCCACGCAACCGAGTTGAACGTTCGCAGGGTTTTGGTGCGCTCGTTCTATGCACTTGCACTATTTAAAATGAGAAAAGAAAACCACACTACAAGTAATTATTGAACTTATCCGCGTCAGTACCCCACCCTGCCCGCACAACGCATACCTTGCCCCCCCCCAGCCCCCCCCCGCCCCCCACTGCTTTCGCGCAATTGCAGACACCCGATCATGATGTTACTCAAAACCACCCACCCCCCCGCCCACCCCGCCCACCCGCCAAAATACATAAAACCAGGGTGGGGTGTTATCTATTGTAGCCCATTGGGTAATTGTATAGGTCACTCCCTGCTTTGGTACATGAGACGTAAAGTATATCCTTTCCCACCAACCTCCTGAGAGTGTGTCCCCTCTGTAGCCCTCCCGCCGCGAGCACGGCGGGAGGGCAAACACACACGCAAGCACCCAAGTACCTAAGAACGCAAGCACTACCTACACCGCGTCTGCTGTGCGCTCGCTCGTAGTCGTCGGCAAGGTCGCTGCTCTCTCTCTCTTTATCTCTCTCCCTCTCTCTCCCTCGTTCCCGCCTTCTGAGAGTTTATCGTGGCTGCCTTCCCTCGGAAAAAACGGCGCTTGGGCAATGCACGCAAGCAGCCAGGCACGCAAGCACCGTGCGGCGTCTGCCATGCATTTGCCCGTAAGTCGTCGGCAACGCTGCTGTCCTCTCTCTCTCTCGCTTTGCGTCTCTCTCTCTCTCGCTTTGCGTCTCTCTCTCTCTCTCGCTTTGCGTCTCTCTTTCTCTCTCTGCATATCTCTCCTGCCAGCATTCATAAGAGTTTGTCCTCACTAGGCCCTCCAACAGCAACAACACGTTCGAAAAAAAAACGCGAAAGCAACAAGGACCCACGTACCCAAGCACGCGAAGCACGGACCAGTACACAGCAAGCGTCTGCCACGCGCTCGCTCGAGGTCGCCGGCAAAGAAAGGTGTTGCGCCTGTCGCCTACGAAAACTCGAAACCCGCAGCTCCGTGACGAATGGCCACCAGCAGGTTCTTCCTGAGGGAGTACAGGTCCGGGTACTGCGGTAGCTTGAGCATGAAGAAGCACGTGGCTGCCATGGGCAGAGGTCTTGCCGGATGATAGTCGAGCATCACAACCTACAGCAGGTGTAAAGCAAGACACGTGCGGGTCAGGGGGAGAGGCAAAGACGTGGTGGGTGGAGGAACGGGTCGGAGCAGGGGCGCGGGGGAAGAGGGGGGAGGGGTGTACTTCATTTCCATGTATGGCCGTAGTCCTATGACCATAGACCCTCGCATCCCTACAATGCCGGGACAGAGCATGTCGGGTTTTCGCCGACCAGGCAGGGGGGGGGGGCGTACTCATTTGTTGCTTGCCTTAGTTATTTGACCATTGAATACGCATCCCTTTCGAGACGGAGCACCGTTTATACTCCTCATAAAGACACCTCCAACAGTTGGGAGGGGGCTCATTACGTTGTTTCCATATATTACACAGCAACTTTTGGCTGAAAGGGGTGAGAGGGGGGGGACCTTCAAGCTCGTCAAAGCAAAGGGAAGTCATTTACGTTAGTCGGGCGGGACAAAACGAAATGCTCCAGGCTGTCACTACACCGCTTTTAGGTCCCCCCAGGGGCTTTTCTCCTCCCTCCCCTCCCTCCCCGCCCCAATCAACCGCCTTTGCAAAAAACAGCATAATGGACTACTTGTTTCAGAGAAAAATCGATGTGCGTGCGGTCAGGCTATACCACTCTGCGTCCAACAACAGCCGTACTGATGCTTCGCCATCATGGCAGCGGCGAGGAAGGCGACAAAGAAGACCATGGTTGCGTGTCCCCCTCTCCCCCCCCCCCCCCCGCCCCCCCCCCCCCCCCCGCCCCCCCCCCCCCCCCCGCCCCCCCCCCCCCCCCCGCCCCCCCCCCCCCCCCCGCCCCCCCGCCTTCCCAACGCAGGGAACAGACAAAAGCCACGCAAAACAAGATAGCGCAAAAAACGTGCCTGAATTCCTGCGGTTTCACGAACCCTTGGTGCAAACGTCTTACACGCCCAAAACAATATTTTTAACAAAAAAAAAGTACCCAAAAATAATTAAGGCTTTCTACGAGAAAGGTACTACAAAGAGCCCTTTAGGAACCCGAAACGTACTGCAGTTCATCTTTCGCAGCCCCCCCCCACCCCCCTCGAGACAGCAAGTCCGCCTCACAGGCGGTTCTTAGCAGGATGCAGCTCACCCTCCATGCGACTCTCTCAACACCTGATGGAGCTTCGCGCTTGATGCAAACAATGTCTGCCTGGTTGGTGAAAACCCAACGTGCTCCGTCCCGGCATTGTAGAGATGCAAGGGTCTATGGTCATACGACTACGGCCATGCATGGAAATTAAGTACCCCCCCCCCCTATAAATGTATGATATATTTATAGGTTGGGTTGGCGTCGGTTGGCAACGACGCTGTAAAACACGCCACTCGCTGCGTGAGCTAGACAACCAGGGTGCCGTTTTTTTTTGTTATTTTTTTTGGCGGTCACCAAAGCTGGCGGTCGAGTAGATCATTTGTGCGGGGTGGAGAACCTTTGTTCCGCACAAGGGGAATGGTCGTATCACGTAGTGTTAATATGGTAAGGCGTCCGCGAGGCAGTTACATAGTAAAACCCATTGCTGTCTCCGGAAGTGGCCACACCAGAAATTAAATTAACTCATTGAAGCTGTCGTCCATATGCAAGTCCGCCTCAGAGGGGGTTCTTAGCATGATGCAGCTCACCCTCCATGCGACTCGCCCAATACCTCACGGCGCTTCGCGCTTGGTGCAAGCAATGTCTGCCTGGTTGGTGAAAACCCAACGTGCTCCGTCCCGGCATTGTAGGGATGCGAGGGTCTATGGTCATATGACTACGGCCGTGCACGACATGAGTACACCCCCCGCCCCCCCCTCTGAGGCAAGAAGGGCACTCGCTGTTCGACCGAGTGTACCCAATCGGAACACCGGCATCCGGGGTACAGGGTGACAACCGCACACACGGTACCGGGGAACGCCTGTAAATTGCAAGAGCGGTCGCGCAGACGAGATC
This sequence comes from Saccharina japonica, assembly GCA_008828725.1. Taxonomy (NCBI): domain Eukaryota; class Phaeophyceae; order Laminariales; family Laminariaceae; genus Saccharina; species Saccharina japonica. Next base: position 128,686 of record MEHQ01000162.1, read on the forward strand.
GCTCTTTTCCGGCACGAGTCTCTCTGCTTGTACGGATCATTTACGGGCCAACTGTCTGCTTGTACGGATCATTTACGGGCCAACTGTCTGCTTGTACGGATCATTTACGGGCCAACTGTCTGCTTGTACGGATCATTTACGGGCCAACTGTCTGCTTGTACGGATCATTACGGGCCAACGCGGGGTTTTCTTTTTTGACCGCGCACCATTTTTGTTTCCCCGCAACCCGACTGGATGGCGTTTGGCCTAACAGCATTTTTTTTAATTGAGTCCTACGTACTTCTTCGACGGTATTTGGGGAAGCAACAACAAAAAAAAACAGGAACAAAAGTACAGATTTGACCTGACCCGAGTATTTGCCAAAAACAAATACTAGGGACCGCTCGTTCGAGTTTTTGCCTAAAGGGTCCGACGCCCGGATGTCCGACGTCCTCACGCACACAAGTTGACAACACAAATAGTAGGGACCCCCGTTCGATTTTTCACCTATAACGTCCGACGCCCGCACGCACACAAGTTGACAACAATTACAAATATTCTGCTTGCGCGAGTTCAGTTTCTAGCGACAGCTGTGTGCTGTCTTCTACATATACGTAGTAGGTTGTTTCGCGTTCGTGTTTTGTTTTTTTGTTTCGTCCTCTCACCTTGAAAGGTCGGGACAGGCCCGAGAACCCGCCCGCAGGCAACCTGGAACAGCCCGTCGCGAACTGCAGCAGCAGCGACCGCTCCTCCTTGGTCAAGGCTCGAACGACCGACCAGAACCACCCTCGTAACGCCACCGTCGCCTCTCCGGAGAAAACCGTGTGCCTGTTTTGTACGGCGTTTGCATGCATAAAACATATCAGCAGGTATATTTATAAAAAAAAAAAAAAAAAAAAAAACAGCTGTGAGATCGAGGATTTCGTCGAAACTCCATGTTTGCAAGCTGTGCGTGGGATACTTCGATCGCGCGTACTTACAGCAGGTATATATATATATATATATATTATATATACAACTTATGTGATCTACAATAAATCGCGGGGCTTTTCCCCTCTGGGTTCTGTTTTTTTTTACGGGGGTTTGCACGCATAAAATATCATGCAAAACCGCGAGGCTTTCCTCTGGTTTCTGGGTAGTCACAACGTTGCATGCATGAAACACAAAGGATATTTCACGTAAATCCCGGGGCTTTTCTCTGTTTTTGTTTCGGCCCTGAGTTTTTTTTGGGGGGGTGAGCGATTGCTGGTTGGGCAGGGTCGGTGAAACAAAAATCGAAGGTAGCGCATGCGTTTCCTCTCCAGGGGGGGCCCAACACAACCTTGTCGCTGCTTAGGACGTATTCAGAGCCAGTTGATGCATGACGCTTCCGTGGCGTCATTTAACCAACCGCAAAAATTGCAAGGTTTGAGAGCTCGTCCCCCTCCCATCGAAACGAAAAATTGATGACCGCGTTTTCGAACGGAAAACTGCAAAAGCGTGGTCGCCGTGTTTGGGTTGGTCTGGTTTCGATTGGCACACTCAGGGCCATTCTTATCGAGCAATTTTTTTTTTTTCAAAAAATTTCCAAAATAAAATTCCAAGAAAAAAAAGGAAAAACAGGAAAAACAGGAAACATTTCCAAAAGTTTGGAAATTCTTCAGAGGGAAAAATGTTTAGAAGGCTTCGCATTCCACTATTTGGAAAAAAAAAACAATGGAAAAAATGGAAATGCAGAAAATTGCGCGAAAACAATTGTTGGAAATTTCTGGAAAATTTGGAAATTCATGGCTCCGATAAGAATGGTCCTCAAACGGCCCCGTCTCCGCAGAGAGAGAGAGAAGAGGGAAAGCAACACGAGAACGCCTTTTGATGATTTCTCCTCCTCTCGTCACAAAAACAAAAAAAAAACTTGAAAAAAAACTTCGGTTTTGAGACGCATGCATGTGTGCACTGTGCATAACGATGAAAGCTGTTGAGCCGCCGAAAACGACAGTCCACGTGAAACACAAACAGCACACCCTCCGCCGCCCGTGGCCGGTAGCTCCCACAGAGTTGATTGTCGACTCTGCTCCTGCTGTGGTTGGATATATGGCGAGTTTCGCGGTTCTGTGACCTTCCACAGTAGTTCTGTGACCTTCCACAAGTTGAGTATCGATTCTAACCCTGCTGGGTAGTGAACCGCGGGTTTCGCGATTCTCCTCCCGCCTAACCTTGGGGGGAGGGGGGGGTGCACTTATGTCGTGCACGGCCGTAGTCGCATGACCATAGACCCTCGTATCCCTACAACACCGGGACGGAGCACGTTGGGTTTTCACCAACCAGGCAGACATTGCTTGCACCAAGCGCGCGCCGTGAGGCATTGGGTTAGTCGCATGGAGGGTGAGCTGCATCCTGCTAAGAACCACCTCTGAGGCGGACTTGCACATGGACGACAGCTTCAATGAGTTACTTTAATTTCTGGTGTGGCCGCTTCCTGAGACAGCAATGGGAGCACTATGTAACTGCCTCGCGGGTGCCTTACCATATACACACTACGTGATACGTGGGGGGGGGGGGGGGGGGGGGGGGAAACCGGCGGGTCAAATGACCTTTCCCAATCTTTCGGGGGGGGGGGGGGGGGGGGGGGGGGGGCATGGGGTAGACATCGCGGTCTAACTGACCTTTCCCAATCTTCAGGGTCGATCTCCCCCGGACCCGCCAGGAGCAAACCCAGCTCGTTCTCGTTGAACATCTTCAGCAAACTCAGAGGAACCAGCCTTTTCAGCCCTTGGGCCATGGCGCGGGCCTGCTTTCGCCAGCGGCCGTACGTGCGGCTCTCGAGCGCGAGCGCTGCATACCGTTCCTTTTGGCATCGGAGCGAACAAAAACAAAAACGAAAAAAACGAAAAAAACGAAAAAACAGAACGATCAAAGAAACGAACATGAGAAAAAGCAGCAAGAGGCGGAAACAACGCACTTCAAGATGTGTCATCTTGCGTACCCCTCTGACAACTTCACCAACGTTTTCGGGTACTATATTACTTGGAATTACGTACTTTGGGGTGATTTTTCAAGTATACCAAAGGTATATGAAACGTAGAGTTGCTAACACAAAGTAACAGCAAGAGTAAAAAGAGGAAGGAAAACAAAACGATACAAAGGGGCGGGACATGCGGTGGAAACCACACACTCAAAACCTAAAAAAAAAAAAAAAAACAGCTCGAAATCAAGGTACGAACGAATATCAGACGCCCCCTCCAAATAATACAAAACGTTGGGGGAAACGTCAACAGACCGAATCAGAGCGAAGGAGGAGGTGTGAAAGCGCGGACAGGGCGACGTTTGGGACGCACTAGTAAACATAGTATACGAAGTATAGCAAGAACATCAAGTACAGGGCACATAACTGAGCACGCCAGGGGGGGGGGGGGGGGGGGGGGGGGGGGGTGTACTCGATATCCATGCATGGTCGTAGTCGTATGACCCTAGACCCTCGCGTCCCTACAAGGCCGGGACGGAGCACGGCGGGTTTTCACCGACCAGGCAGACATCGCTTACACCAAGCGCGAAGCGCTGAGACGTGTTCGGGTAGTCACATGAAGAGTGGGCTGCATCGGCGAGTCGCACAAAAGGGTGAGCTGCATCCTACGTATACTAAGAAGTGCTTGCCAGGCGGACTTTCTTGCATATGACAGGGGGGGGGGGTGTACTTCATATCCATGCTTGACCTTAGTTGTATGACCATAGACACTCGCATCCCTGACGCGTGCTACGGTAGAGGTAGCACTTTTTGGCTGAATCGTCTTCTGAACGATCGGGCTCCTTAACCCAAATTGGTCGGACTTTCATTTTTGTGACGAAATGTGTTTCAGAGTATACTTCGGTCATGAGATTTCTCATCCGGCAGCACTTTTATTTTCCTCCAAAAACATTTTTTCGGTGAGGTATGACGCTCCTTTGTGAGGATCTCAGAAAAAAACATGGTGCACCTCTATCGTAGCATGCGTCCCCTACAATGCCGGGACGGAGCACGTCGGATTCTCATCGACTTGGCAGACACTGCTAGCACCAAGCGCGAAGCGCCGTAAGGTGTTCGGCGAGTCGTATGAAGGGTTGTTAATAGCTGCGTCCTACTAAGAACCGCCTGTGAGGCGGACTTGCATATGGATGGCAGCTTCAATGGATTAATTTAATTTCTGGTGTGCATATGAGGGGGGTGTATGGGGGGTGTACTTCATTTTCATGCATGGCCGTAGTCGTATGACCATAGACCCTCGCATCCCTACAATGCAGGGACGGAGCATGTCGGGTTTTCACCGACCAGGCAGATTTTTATTGCGGGCGGGGGTGGGGCGCGTGTGAATGGGGGGGGGGGGGTTAAATGCACGCTCGCAAAACGATTGCTGGTTTCGCGTTCCGTCGAATAGTACGTACCTTGTTGCCGTCAGTGACGTCATCGTCAGGGTCAACGCCTCCCCCGTTGACGCAAAACCGCAGCTCCAAGCACCCGAAGGAGAGGCCTAGGTCGTCGGCGCCCTGCTTGCCCAGGACTTGCTTCAGGCTCCTGTGGAACACCGTGGGCGAAGTTATACGGTGGGACGGGCTCGCTTTTCTTCCCGTCTGGCGTTTCGCGTTCCGCCGACGGACAACAACAAAAAGCTATTCTATTCGGGGGGCCATAGTAAATAGGACCAAAGACGCGGGCTACGATAGAGGTGGCATTTTTTTACTTTTTTCCCCCTGAATGATCATGAAAGGCTCTTGACCCGAAATCCTCGTGTTGCAATGTTCTTCATTGTGTGCTTGGGCCACGGTATTGCTCATTGGGTAGCAACTTTTTAGTTTCGTCCGAAATCAGTGTGCAGGCTACTGCAGGTATAGAGCTCCTCAAGTGAACCCCCCTCAGAAAAAACGTGGCGATGCACCTGCATAGCAGGCTACCGTAACATGCGTCCTAACATTGTTAGAAAGGTGATGCACCTGCATGCAGGCTACCGTAACATGCGTCCTAACATCGTTAGTAAAAGTAGATAAATATACAGGTTTTTGTGTTTACCCGTAGGTCCTATTTACTATGGTACCCCGGAATAGGAAAAATCGGACCATCGTTACACGGGGCGACCACACAGGGTCCGCACTTAGCGTAATAGTGACGCTTGGGACCATGGAAGCGGGGACATTGTGTGTTTTGCCGCGAGCACAGCCATATCAAGACCATCCAATACCATCACCACCACCACCACCACCACCGCCACGCTAACAACGGCAACCGAAAGCATCAGCAACGCACCCAACTCCACGGCAGTAATTTTTTTACCGCTTGGGTAGCAAGAGGTTACGCAGCCCATCCCCATACACACCCAACTCAACGGCAGCAGAATTAACCGCTCGGGTACCAAAAGAGGTTATACATATACAGACCATCCCCATACGCGTAAGTTTATCTTTCCGTTCATGCCGGTATGAGCATACTTCGTATACAACCATTAATCATTACATTCGAGATGATCCGTTCCAAAACAGACATGCCGCGAAGTGCTGGCCGCCGTCACCAGCCTAGAACAAGCGATAGTACTCGTATATAACGCGATTGTGGCAGAATTCCACCTACTTCGATAAATAGCGAATGCATATCTCGACGTCAGGACTGAAAACGCTCGATAACGTGCCCATATTCTTCGTCCGCCAAGTTTGTGTCAAACTTTTCTTACTCCGTATCTTCCTTCTTTCTTCTCAAAAATTTTTTAACTCCTTGGCGGTATTTCTTATTTTCTTCCTCCGTGTTTTTCTTACGTTCTTATTTTCTTACACCGTGTTTTTCTTATATTCTTATTTTCCTACTCCCGTGTGTTTTTCTTGTATTGCTATTTTCTTACTCCGTACATTTCTACTCTGCACGCATAGAAATGCGGCAACGACCTCGGCAGCATTGAAAAAAAGCCTGAACAAATATTTTCGGACCGTACACATGCTATAAGTAGAATTAAAAAAAAAGGCCTGAACAAATATGTTCGGGAACGTACACCTGCTTTTAAGTATTTTGCGACTTTGAAAAGAAGAATGTGTACGTACGTATTCTCCCATCGAAAATACACCGGGACACGCCACCCTCCCTCCCCTCCCGCCCGCCCCCGCTGACCCCGGGCGGTCCGGTCCTCTCACCGATAGTACATCTCGTCCACCAAGTCGAGGTCAGCCAAATGCACCTTTCGAGATAGGACAGCTTTCCACACCACAGGGTTCAGGTTTAGATTTAGAACCTGTTTTATATCCATATATACCAGGTATTGCACAAGAGTAGGAGGGGGGACGGGGGGGGGGGGGGGGGGGGGTCACCGTCCGGCCGAGGTCGAAGACGAAAGCAGGGGCATAAACAAATCCATGCAAAAATCATTGGTCACTGGTTTTGTTTTGTGTTTTAATGAGCTTTCCGGGGCGCACGGGCTCTATCGTCCTTTGATGATAACTCGGAGTGCGGGTCATGCGCAGTAGTAGCAGACAGAGATTTGACGGGTCAATGGAACCTTGGCACTTCTCGCGGCTCAAAGGGATGCCCTTGGGGGCAGGTGGGTGACGGTTCTCGCTGCCCCCCAGGTCACCCCGTACGAAACGAAAACCAAAGTCGCACGCATGCAACGCGCCACACAAAAAATAACGCCAACCCTAATTAAGACAACGTGCAAGCGCGTCTCCGTTTTCACAGGCGCCGCTTTCTTGTTTATTAGCGACGGGTGGTTGGGTCCGGTTCGGCGCTCCTCACCGCTGGCCTGGATAACCCGTTCCAAAAGTTTCCGAATTGCCGCACGCACCTACTGCGGAAGGTACTACTCGTAGTAGCATTTAGTACTATACGAAGTACCTGGTATATACGAAGTAGCTTAGTCGTTTTTCGTTCGTCGAACCAAAACCAAGCCAAGTCCGGAGAAGAACCAACGCAACTTCAACACATTTAATCTACCTCGTACGTGTCATATACAAGCGAGTGTCTGTGCTCCGCCCCAAGCGATCGGAACCGAAGAGCGCCGCTTTTCCACTGCTCCGAGGCCCCCCCGAGAGACCGCAGGGGGCCACGGTACTTCTGGAGCTCGTACGTATCACCCGCGGCGCAAGAAGGGCACTGTGCTAAACCCAAAGTGCGCAAAAACATCGAAGACTCCGTCCGGCCCGGGCCACACTTTTTTCACTTTGGTAAATCAGCAGCACCGTAGGCATACGCATCGTTTTAGCTGCTGCTGCTACTGCTGCTGATGGTGATGCTGCTGATGCTGCACCCACGTTTTTTGGGGGGAAAACACTTGGAATTAGTATTGGAAAACAAACAAAATACACGCAGTGATGGAAAAAAAAGGGGGAAGAAAAAACAAAAACGAACCCCCAAGTCCAACCTTGTTCCACCCAAGGTTGGCCCCGATGACGATACCCAGCAGCTCGAACGCCCGGAGGTCTTCCTCTTCCTCGCGCCAGCCCTTCCCTTTCCCGGCACGCCCACTATCGCCACCACCACCGCCACCACCGGCCCCCACTCCGGCCTCCCCTTGCTCCCCAGCACGCAAATCCCTCGGGCAGTACGAGGCCATGCCCCCGTCCACCGGCACAAAAAAAGCCTCGCTTTTTGCAACACCCTCCTTGCCGTCCCCCCCGCGATGGTTGACGAGAGACCCTCCAGAGAAAGGGTGCTTCGCCGGCGCAGGGACGACAAGGTCCTCGGCGATCGATTCCCACGCCTCGCGGTCTACCCCCGGGCCGTACCCAGCTTCTCCGTCGAAGTGGAACGATGGTTGCCGAACCCTAGACACGGAGGGAAGGCACAGGTAGGGGAGGCACAAGGAGGCGTTTGTGTGTGGGTCGGGGGGGGGGGGGCGTAGTTGATTGGTTCTTCGACTGACAAATGTGCACACTTCAAAATTTGCTGTATTAATAGAAAGTACAAGCTTCCCCTTCGGGATAGTTGTTGACTTCCGAATCCCGGGTGTGTAGTATGTATTATACTACAATAGCAGCAGCAGCAGCAGCAGTAGCAGCAGCAGACCAGACATTTGGAGGTGGGAGGGCGGGCGGCGGGGCGTACTCATTTGTTGCTTGCCTTAGTCATTTCACCATTAACCACGCATCCCTTTCGAGACGGGGGGTTTACTCGTGATATGTATGGCCGTAGTCGTATGGGGGGAAGAGGGGGGACATTGATTGATCCTTCGACTGGCCAGTGGGCACACTTTCAAAAGAGCTTAGTAGCACGTACATATCAAGTAACACAGCAGCAGTAGACCGGCTAACCGAATCGAACCGAACCGAATCAAACCGAACCGAACCGAACCGAACCGAACCGAACCGAACCGAACCGAACCGAACCGAACCGAACCGAACCGAATCGAACAGAACCGAACAGAACCAAGCCGAGCGGAGCCAACCCGAATCGAACCCAACCGAACTAAATCGAACACAATTACTGCGGACCGACAACCTTGCGGTACGTGATGTGATCACAGCACCCTTTCACTCCGCATCACGCGGTGTTGACAGCAGCAACAACAACGAGAGGACCGCCAAGCGGCCCTTACTCCTCCCAGACGGTACGTGCACCCGTCGCACAGCATGTCCCCAAAATAACAGCCAGGTTACAAGGCTACCCTTCCAGGCTTCAGGGTGCCTTGGACGCCGGAATCGACGTTGCACTGAAGAATTTTAGACGCACCCGCGGCACAAGAACAACAAACAACTGCATCACCGTGACCCACCACCAATCACCACCACCACGATCACTGCCACCACCACCACCACCTCTACCACCTCTACCACCACCACCACCACCACCATCACCACCACCAATACCAATACCAACACAGCAACCTCTACCACCACCACCACCACCACCACCAACACCAACACCACCAACCGATACCACCACCCCTACCACCACCGTCACCAGCACCGCCATACCTATCAGCACCAACACCACCACCACCACCACTACTCTTACCACCAACACCAACACCACCACCACAACTACCACCTACAATCACCACCACCACCGAACATATTTCATCCCTCGAGTCACCTGAGCCACGCAGCCAGCCCGCTCTCGCCCCACCGACAAGCGGCGGCCTCCATCCACCGGAGCAGGGCGCTGAGCGTCACCCCGGGGCCGCGTCGGGTGTCGATTCGGTCGCAGTAGTCGAAGCCGAAGCCGCTGGTTGGAGGCTGGTGTACACATTCATTTAAAAAAATAATATTTAGGGTTACAGCCGAGCGTGTGGGGGGTAGGCGGGGGGGGGGGACAGAAACGCTTCGTCATATAATGGCGAACTGGAAGGGACAAGACAAAGCACAGCTACAGCACACGCGACAGACAGCACTTTAAAACAAATCGGGAGTGGTTAACCCATTCATAACTGAAAAACTTATCCCACACTAATTCCAAGTAGTTTGTCCCCAAATACGTGAGACCAGTTCTTAGGCTGGCTCGATTTTTTATTTTTTGCCCAAAAAAATATGAGAAATTCACCATTTTTTAAAAATACTGAAGGGACACTGCCAGTACGCCGCGCAATAGCGCATCCCTCCCGATAACCCCGTCAGGTTTCCAAAAACACTCCACCTCGTTTCCAACCCGGGGCCGCACTCACGCTAGCCATGACGTCAAGGGCTGCACGGGTCGCCAGGTCGGGGTTAGCCAGCAGCGTCCGCAGCAGGTTCCTCTTGTTCTCGAAGTCCAACAGCCCCGGCTCGTCCCTCAGGAAGCCAAGAGTGGTGAGGAGCAGGCCTGGGTTTTTTCGCACGAACCTGTATCGACCCCCCCCCCGCGCGCGCGCGCCCACGCGAAAGGTACAACGCCACAGCATCATGAGAAAAAACGGAAACAAAAAACAAGAGCGAGATGGGGATGGATAACATTCAAGAACATCAGGAGCGAGATGCGATAAATAACATTCAAGAATATCGGGAGAGAGATGGGATAAGTAACATTCAAGAACACCAGTTCATATGCACATCCGAGGGAGTACTATTAATATTACAGTTGTATATCGAATACTCATACCTGGTACGTACAGTATAGGGTTAATAATCATACCTGGTATATACGTATAGGGCTATTCGCTCGAAAGAAAACAGCCTTGTGAGAAATCACTCATACTTGGTACGTAAGAGTATAGGGTTACTAATCATACCTGGTAAATAGGGCTACTCTCTCGAAAGAAAACAGCCTTTTGAGAAATCAAGCCTACAAAAATACAAATAAAACAGGAACATGTGTGGCCTATTACTACAGTAGTAGGCGCTCGCCGTGTAATAGGAAACTGTAAGAAATCCACAACCCCTTTTCGCTCCGCCAGAATAAGGATGTTAGCGTCGGGATGTTAGCCTAACATCCGATTTTAGGTTTTGTCACGAGAGGGTGAAATACTCAACGTAAGCAATCTCCATGCCACGAAAAGCAACAACTCCGTTCAAATCCACACGCTCATGAAATAAACCTCCGACTCTCAACCCCTCGGCTACCCGAACTTTCCGATTTTTTCAACCTCCGCCGCCTGAACAAAAATAAAATAAAAAACGAGCCACGCTCCGAATTCATAACCCTGGCCCTGACACAAAAAAAACGTCTGGTAGCTTTTGAAAAATTGTTTCATCAGGTGCAAAGGGGAACCAATACTACTCGTAATCCCAAAAGTAGCTACAGTAGTTGTACCCAAAGAGTGGGTGCAGACGCGGGCCCTTTCACTGCCGAGAAGGAGTACCAACACTGTCAACCATTCCATACGTCGCACAGATAGATCACGATCTACTCTGTTAATAGATCATCTAGATCCTACTCTGCTGTAGATCATTTAGGTCCTATTGCCGTTGTGATACGTGGTGCAGGACGTATGCATGAAGGGTACTGCTGTTATAACATCGCGTCGTAGGCTAATTCGGATATAGTTTGGGATCAATGAGGCCTCTCTGCTGCGACCAGCCTGTGACTCTTACCCGCGGGTTGATTCTCCGGCACTCAACGCGGCACCTCGTCGTTTACCTCGTCGTTTGTTTTTTTCAAAACCTCTTTTCTACTTTGTTGTGATGATGCCAAGGTGCGCTGTTGCCCGCGGAGCTGGCTACATTAACTACTCTCTTTCAACACAACAATGAGGCTTTCCCGAGGAGGGGTCCACCATGCTGGTGTCCCCTCTTTTTCTGGGTTCCAGATTAGATACAGATCCAATGCAGGAAAATAATGTGCTGCATCTTTCAACACAACAATGAGGCTTTCCCGAGCAGGGGTCCACCATGCTGGTGTCCCCTCTTTTTTCTGGGTTCAAGATTAGATACAGATCCAATCCAGGAAAATAATGTGCTGTAAAATAGACCCCATCAGCTAAATCATATCGTAGGTCGAACACGTCAGGCAGAAAAAGGCCGCTCTGAACAAATCCAGATTGTGAAAGACGGGAGTTGTTAAAAGTGGTCAGGCCTACCGTACAGGACACCTACTATAAGAAACAGGAAATCTGGTCCAGGCTGGCTTTCTTATTTGAGAGAGGGCGCTTTCTACACTAATTTCAAGATAACGACTCCCGATTTTGTACGTTCCCCTCCGAATCTCAGCCTGACTTTCTTGTTATAGCCTGTTTCTTATTAGGTCTCCTGTACTGCTTGTGTGAAGAAATATAATAAAAACAGTTTTTGTCCCGAAACGCACCCGTTAACGAGCGAGAAGAACGCCGGTACGGTCACCAAGTTCCGCACAACCTCGACGACCCTCGGGTGGTGATTGCGGCCGTCGCTAGAGGACAGGACCTTGCCCAGGGCCTCAAGCTGCTTCTCGGGCTCGTGCTGAAGCAGCTCCAGTATAGCCCCCTCCTGTCGTTTGGATGTCGAGAGTTACAGAAGAAGTTGCGTAGCGGGGGGGGGGGGGGTACTCATGTCATGCATGACCTTAGTCGTATGACTATAGACCCTGGTATCCCCACAATGTCGGGAGAGGGAAGGAGAAGGTTTTTGAACGTTGAAAGTTAAGAGAAAAAGTTGCGAGGGAGGACGGGGGACGGGGGACGGGCAGGAGACCACCCCCAATCATCTCCCCAAAACGGTATTTCCTTCGGATCGGTCTGGTCCGGCACGTCCATCGCGTTGCTTTCGCGCCGCGCTATGCTATCAGCAATCCACAAGACCGAGATATCAGCCGCGCGGAAGGACGAGCCAACCATCGCTCCAAAACAAAACCCGAACGTTGCCGCGGGCCCTTCCGAGTGGAGGCCTCGCGGGGCGAGAAGGGAGCACTGGGTGCGGTTTCAGCAGGACGGGTCTCGAGTGCACGTCACCAACACCACCCTCCCTAGCGTTCATTTCACTCTACTTGTATATATATACACTAGGTTTATTGCTGTCAGAAAAGCAGCAGTCAAAGCTTCCTATGCTCCGCCCCCCAAGCATCCGATTTGAGAGAATTCCCAGATGTTTTCCTGAAATTCCGGCTACGGCACACGGTACGGCACGGCTACATTCTTCGACGCATCGGACGCACCTTCCGCCCGTCGAAGTCGGCGTACATCACGGGCGTCCATCCTCTCCCGTCCAGCAGCACGGAGTTGGCCCCCTCCTCGACAAGGAGGGCGACCTGTCATTGTGTGCGTGAATTCATCATATTTTCAATTCAGGAAACAAGAAAACTGGAGGGTTGTCCACGGGTCATGACCCGACCCGCGGGGCGGGTCACGAGGTCTTCAACATATCATAGGTCGGGTTGGGCCGGGCCCGGCCGGGTCGGGTTGGGCCGGGTCCGGGCGGGTCGGGTCGAGTCGGGTCGGGCCGGGTCGGATCGGATCAGGAGGTCTTGAAACTATCATGCGTCGGATCGGGGTTGGGTTAGGGGACTCGACCTGACCCGACTGGACCCGACTGGACCCAACTGGACCCGACTGGACCCGACTGGACCCGACTGGACCCGAGCCGACCCGACCAGACCCGAACCGACCCGACCCGAACCGACCCGATCCACGGGTTTGACCTGACCCGTGATCAGCCCTGGAATACAGTCCTCAACTATTTTACTACTGCAAAAATAATCCTGCACTAATTCCAAGTAATGTCCCCAAAATCAAGGGTGCAGTACGTACGTAACTGTACTTCAAAAGGGGTTTGCTTAACGCTACTCGTATGCCACGCAGACACCAATACCACAGAGCCGCAGCAGCAGCACAGCACTGGACTATTACGTAGCAGGGGTAGAACTGTTTGACCAAAATATTTCTGACGGCCGTGGCTCCTTCCTTAACCTAGGAACTACCCCGATAAGGTATGCCGCTTGCCTTAGAACGTACGCCTTATCGTTAGAATACCACTTTTGTACTACACGTTCTTCGTTGCACCTTCATAGTTGGGGTGTAGCGATTTATGCCAACTATACCGACTTTGTTTTTGCGTATTTTACTAAGCAACAAAAAACACACACTCAAGCCGAGTCCCACAAAATGTGCGCGCCAAGCGAGACCCAAAAAAGACGCAGGACTCCGCAAAAAATCCCGCACGCAGCTAACTGTAATACCTCCTCGCCAACTAAGAAGTGTTCGGTGCCTTATAGTCGGGCAGTTCACAGCCCTAGCTAGCGCACACAAAGCGCATGATGCGAGCGGCCGCAGAGTGAAGAAGAGGGCGGCTAGCGTACAAAAACCCGCACGATGTGAGAGCGGCGCACAGTTGAACAAGAGGGTTGTCGGCCACGCACCATCTCTTTGTGAGACACCGCGGCGGCGAGGTGTAGGGGCGACGCTCCGTTCGCCGCGTCCCCACCGTTGATCATCGCACGGGGGTCCCATTCCGGGGTAGCACCTGCGGTAAGCAAACGCCGTGCCCAGCCCGTCAGACACAACACGCAGAAGAAAGTGCGGCACAAAGCCCGAAGGACGTGTTGGCGGACGAGCAACACGTTTTTCATAATTTAAAAGCTGCAACACCAAAAAAAAAAAAAAAAAAAAGGAAGCAGCGTTGAAATCTCTCTTCCAAGGATGGGATCTGGTAGGGTGCGCACAAAGGTATACCGGGGGTATTTTGTCGGTAATAAACTCTACAGAAGGTTTCGGTATGGCTCGGCACGGCCTCAATACCCCTACCGAACGCTCCCGGTCTGGTTCGGTACGAACTCGATACCGGCACCCGACACTTTCGGTAACTTCGGTACGCCCATGAAAAATACCTCGGAAACCGGTATACCCTACCTACCGAATTTTCCCTCGCATTCTCTTCCTTGCTAGTACTAAGAAACGTCTCATGCATCTGAACCTTGCTCTCCCAAAAGCGGATAAAGCGTGTTATGAACCGACAAAAAATCGCAAACAATTAGGAAAACGGTAGTTATTTGCGCGTCGGGGGGGGGGGGGGGGCTTCGTTGGGACGGCTTACCGCGGGAGTCGTAAAAAGGAAAATACAATCGAGCACGGTGGACTAAAAAGCGCAACACTGCTCGTATAGAGCACAACACTGCTCGTACAGAGCACGCACGCGAACGGCGATGGTGATGCATACATGCGCCAAGGGCAAATTATTCATGGGTCCGGGCGTCCGTGTGGTACTCACTGACGCTGTGCCACACCGCTTTTACCCTCTCGTATATAGCGGGCGAGCGTCAGGCTCGTGCCAAGCGCAAATAAACACAATAAGTACAAAAAAATGCGTGCGTGTGTGCCGTGCCGTGCCGTGCAGTGCCGTGCCGTGCCGTGCCGTGCGCGCTCACCCCGCTGCTGCCCGCTGCCGTGGTAGTAGGAGAAGCCGCGCGGGCAGAGCGACCTCTCCAGCTCCAGCACGGCTTTCGCCGCCTCCACCGACCCTTCCGCGTTGCGCCCGGCCGCCCAGTGAAGTGCGTTCATGTCGGCTTCGTCCGTAGCCCGCAGCTCCGCGAGCTTCGAGCCCGCGGGCCGAAAGACGCGCTGCTGAAGGTTTTGCAGAACCTGTCGGAGGCAGTGAAGGTTGGGTTGAGGGTCAAAATGCGGAGTCAGGTGGGAGAGAGGGGGGTGTACTTCATATTCATGCATGGCCGTAGTCGTATGACCGGGGGGTGAAGTCGGGTGGGAAGGGGGGACTGGAGCCGTGTGGGAAGGAGGGGGAGGGGAATGTACTCGTGCCATGCATGGCCGTAGTTGTACGACCATAGACCCTCGCACGCCTGCAATGCCGGGACGGAGCACGTCGGGTGTTCACCGACCAGACAGACATTGCTTGCACCAAGCGCAGAGCGCGCCGTAAGGAGTTGGGCGAGTCGTATGAAGAGTGAGCTGAATCCTACTAAAAACCGCGGGTGATGTTGACTTTTTTTACATACAGATGGCAGCGTCGGTTCCCGCCCCCACCCTCTCCGATGCCTCCTCTTTGCGCTCCTCAAACCCCTGACCAAACCCCTTACCAAGGTCCACTAGTCTCACCAACTTGACGCAAGCAAGCGACGGGCATCCCGCGGCCGCCATGAGCGGAGTCGTCTGTTGCAACGTTCTCGTGAGCACCATCGGGCGGTAGCGCGACTCAGCCTCGCCATCATCCTCCTCCTCCTTCAACAATATCTCCAATTTACTCTCCTAATCGGGTGAAGGGGAGAGGACGGGGGACAGAGCAAGGGAACGGGGGCGCGGGACGGAGCATGTCGGGTTTTCACCGACCAGGCAGACATTGCTAGCACCAAGCGCGAAGCGCCGTGACGGGGGGGGGGGGGGGTACTCATGTAATACATGACCGCAGTCGTATGACTATAGACCCTCGCATCCCTACAACGCCGGGAGATGGGAGGAGAAGGCTTTTGAACGTTGAGAGTCAGAGAAAAAGTTGCGAGGGGAGGCGGGGGACGGGCAGGAGACTGTCTCCAATCATCTCCCAAAAACAGTATTTCCTTCAAATCGGTCTGGTCCGGCGCGTCCATCGTGTTGCTTTCGCGCCGCGCTATGCTATCAGCAATCCAAAAGACCGAGACATCAGCCACGCGGAAGGGCGAGCCAACCATCGCTCCAAAACAAAACCCGAACATTGCAGCGGGCCCTTCCGAGTGGAGGCGTTTCCCTCGCGGGGCGAGAAGGGAGCACTGGGTGCGGTTTCAGCAGGACGGGTCTCGAGTGCACGTCACCAACACCACCCTCCCCTAGCGCTCATTTCACCCTACTTGTATATACCAGGCATGTTGTCAGAAAAGCAGCAGTTTAGCTTCCTATGCGCCGCCCCCAAGCGTCCGGTTTAGAGAATTCCCAGAAATTTCCCAGACATTTCGGCTACGGCACACGGTACGGTACGGCTACATTCTTCCACGCATCTGCGGACGCACCTTCCGCCCGTCGAAGTCGGCGTACATCACGGGCGTCCATCCTCTCCCGTCGAGAAGCACGGAGTTAGCCCCCTCCTCGACAAGGAGGGCGACCTGTCATTGGGTGCGTGAATTCATCATATCTTCAATTCAGGAAACAGGAAAACTGGAGGGTTGTCCACGGGTCATGACCCGACCCGCGGGGCGGGTCACGAGGTCTTCAACATATCACAGGTCGGGTTGGGCCGGGCCCGGTCGGGTCGGGTCGAGTCGGGTCGGATCGGATCAGGAGGTCTTGAAACTATCATGCGTCGGGTCGGGGTTGGGTTAGGGGACTCGACCTGACCCGACTGGACCCGATTGGACCCGACTGGACCCGACTGGACCCGACTGGACCCGACTGGACCCGAGCCGACCCGACCAGACCCGAACCGACCCGACCCGAACCGACCCGATCCACGAGTTTGACCTGACCCGTGATAGCCCTGGAATACAGTCCTCAACTATTTTACTACTGCAAAAATAATCCTGCACTAATTCCAAGTAATGTTGTCCCCAAAATCATGGGCGCAGTACGTACGTAACTGTACTTCAAAAGGGGTTTGCTTAACGCTACTCGTATGCCACGCAGACACCAATACCACAGAGCCGCAGCAGCAGCACAGCACTGGACTATTACGTAGCAGGGGTAGAACTGTTTGACCAAAATATTTCTGACGGCCGTGGCTTCTTCCTTAACTGAGGAACTGCCCCGATAAGGTATGCCGCTTGCCTTAGAAGGTAGGCCTTATCGTTAGAATACCACTTTTGTACTACACGTTCTTCGTTGCACCTTCATAGTTGGGGTGTAGCGATTTATGCCAACTATACCGACTTTGTTTTTGCGTATTTTACTAAGCAACAAAAAACACACACTCAAGCCGAGTCCCACAAAATGTGCGCGCCAAGCGAGACCCAAAAAAAGACGCAGGACTCCGCAAACATTGCCGCACGCAGCTAACTGTAATACCTCCTCGCCAATTAAGAACTATTTGGTGCCTTATAGTCGGGCAGTTCACAGCCCTAGCTAGCGCACACAAAGCGCATGATGCGAGCGGCCGCAGAATGAAGAAGAGGGCTGCTAGCGTACAAAAACCCGCACGATGTGAGAGCGGCGCACAGTTGATCAAGAGGGTTGTCGGCCACGCACCATCTCTTTGTGAGACACCGCGGCGGCGAGGTGTAGGGGCGACGCTCCGTTCGCCGCGTCCCCGCCGTTGATCATCGCACGGGGGTCCCATTCCGGGGTAGCACCTGCGGTAAGCAAACGCCGTGCCCAGCCCGTCAGACACAACACGCAGAAGAAAGTGCGGCACAAAGCCCGAAGGACGTGTTGGCGGACGAGCAACACGTTTTTCATAATTTAAAAGCTGCAACACCAAAAAAAAAAAAAAAAAAAGGAAGCAGCGTTGAAATCTCTCTTCCAAGGATGGGATCTGGTAGGGTGCGCACAAAGGTATACCGGGGGTATTTTGTCGGTAATAAACTCTACAGAAGGTTTCGGTATGGCTCGGCACGGCCTCAATACCCCTACCGAACGCTCCCGGTCTGGTTCGGTACGAACTCGATACCGGCACCCGACACTTTCGGTAACTTCGGTACGCCCATGAAAAATACCTCGGGAACCGGTATACCCTACCTACCGAATTTTCCCTCGCATTCTCTTCCTTGCTAGTACTAAGAAACGTCTCATGCATCTGAACCTTGCTCTCCCAAAAGCGGATAAAGCGTGTTATGAACCGACAAAAAATCGCAAACAATTAGGAAAACGGTAGTTATTTGCGCGTCGGGGGGGGGGGGGGGGCTTCGTTGGGACGGCTTACCGCGGGAGTCGTAAAAAGGAAAATACAATCGAGCACGGTGGACTAAAAAGCGCAACACTGCTCGTATAGAGCACAACACTGCTCGTACAGAGCACGCACGCGAACGGCGATGGTGATGCATACATGCGCCAAGGGCAAATTATTCATGGGTCCGGGCGTCCGTGTGGTACTCACTGACGCTGTGCCACACCGCTTTTACCCTCTCGTATATAGCGGGCGAGCGTCAGGCTCGTGCCAAGCGCAAATAAACACAATAAGTACAAAAAAATGCGTGCGTGTGTGCCGTGCCGTGCCGTGCAGTGCCGTGCCGTGCCGTGCCGTGCGCGCTCACCCCGCTGCTGCCCGCTGCCGTGGTAGTAGGAGAAGCCGCGCGGGCAGAGCGACCTCTCCAGCTCCAGCACGGCTTTCGCCGCCTCCACCGACCCTTCCGCGTTGCGCCCGGCCGCCCAGTGAAGTGCGTTCATGTCGGCTTCGTCCGTAGCCCGCAGCTCCGCGAGCTTCGAGCCCGCGGGCCGAAAGACGCGCTGCTGAAGGTTTTGCAGAACCTGTCGGAGGCAGTGAAGGTTGGGTTGAGGGTCAAAATGCGGAGTCAGGTGGGAGAGAGGGGGGTGTACTTCATATTCATGCATGGCCGTAGTCGTATGACCGGGGGGTGAAGTCGGGTGGGAAGGGGGGACTGGAGCCGTGTGGGAAGGAGGGGGAGGGGAATGTACTCGTGCCATGCATGGCCGTAGTTGTACGACCATAGACCCTCGCACTCCTTCAATGCCGGGACGGAGCACGTCGGGTGTTCACCGACCAGACAGACATTGCTTGCACCAAGCGCAGAGCGCGCCGTAAGGAGTTGGGCGAGTCGTATGAAGAGTGAGCTGAATCCTACTAAAAACCGCGGGTGATGTTGACTTTTTTTACATACAGATGGCAGCGTCGGTTCCCGCCCCCACCCTCTCCGATGCCTCCTCTTTGCGCTCCTCAAACCCCTGACCAAACCCCTTACCAAGGTCCACTAGTCTCACCAACTTGACGCAAGCAAGCGACGGGCATCCCGCGGCCGCCATGAGCGGAGTCGTCTGTTGCAACGTTCTCGTGAGCACCATCGGGCGGTAGCGCGACTCAGCCTCGCCATCATCCTCCTCCTCCTTCAACAATATCTCCAATTTACTCTCCTAATCGGGTGAAGGGGAGAGGACGGGGGACAGAGCAAGGGAACGGGGGCGGGGGAGGGGCACCGGATTTCGCATAGGCAGGGTTTGGTTCGCACAACAAATTGTTGTCAAAACGAGCGAGGTGAAGAATTTAAAACTTGAGGGGTGATTATGAGTAGACATGGTCCATCGTCGTAGGTCATACGCGGGAAAAGCCTGTTTTTGCGCGGAAACCCAATCTCCGCGCCGGCTGCAGCCTCTGCGCGTCCCATGGCAAAGGTTGCCGGTGTGGTCAGGGGCGTTCAATTTATTTCGAACCGAAGCAACCAACAGAAACAGTGAGAGCCCTCATGGACCCTCCGCGATGCCAGAGAGGGAGAGAGTGTCTCAGAGAGAGACACGCAGAGAGAGAGGGGGAAGTCTCTTCGCAAGCGGGCCACGGCCTACACGACGCTCGCGCCGGCGATTTAACAGGCGAGTTGGGAAAAGGGTGCCTCACTTCCCCACCTTAGCTGTTATAACACAGCCGCCGCTGCTGCTTCCTTCTCTTTTTCCAACCCCCTGTCCCCCCCCGCCCCCTGGGCATTGCACGCCGTGCTTTCGTGACTGGTGAGCGGTGTAACATGATACCCGTCACCTCCTGTTGGCTGTCGCAAGCACTTCCATTATCTACTACCTGGAATATGAACTCTAACGAAAGAATAAAACAAAAAGCACGCGCAGGCTTCGTGCGTCCATATTTGATTGCCCCCATCAACTCAACGCAGGACAAATACACGGTCCTGCGAGCAGTATTGATGGTCTGGTCCACGTCTGCCGCGAGGATGGCAGACAACGAAGCGACGGGCGAGAACAAAAACCACAAATGCTACTGTTCATTTCTCTCCCCGAGTATCTCCTTCGACCGTCCCCACCAACTACACCCCTCCCCTCCCCCTCCCCGCTCCTGCCCCCCCTTCTGTTCCAAAAACTACGAGCGCTGCTATATATGTATCTCTCGAGTACCCCCATTTACTGCCCCGACCAACCACGCTTCCCCCCCCCCCCAACCTGTATGGTCATACGACTACGGCCATGCATGGCATAAGTACACACCCCCCCACACCTGCCCCTCCCCTCCTGCGCCCCTCTTTTCTTCCCTCCCGTCTTACCTCGCAGAGGATCGCTCGGACGCAGTCCGCACGCCCTTCAACGCAGGCCAAGTGGAACGCGGTTTCGCCGGAAGCTGCATCGCTCGCCGCAAGCGCCGCGGCGCGGGGTCGGGGCGGCAGGGCCCCCAGCATGGTGGCGCAGGTCTCGGCATAGCCAGCGGCCGCGGCGACGTGGAGAGGCGTGAGCCCGCTGAGGCTCTGTTTTAGAGGAACGGAGAGGAAACAACAGGGTAGAGCGGGACGTCTTTGTGCGTTTTTTTCCCTGCGTCTTTTTAGTATGTGTTATATTTTTGTATAATATATTAATTTATTTTTTCCTGAGGTATTCTTCCCACTCCAGAGCTATCGGAGCCTCCGTCCTGTGACCATGGACTCGAAATGTGGCGATGAGATAATGCGAAAACAATAAAAACTACAACAACAACTGCTGTAGACATCAGGGCCCTATTTCAACCGTAACAACCGCCACTTCCGATGGATACACGTATGGACTGTATTGGACATCCAACTACTAGACGTCTAGAGAAGCATATCCTTAACACTTCCCCTTGATGGAATTACCACACCGAACAATGTCCATATCCGCCGTTCTATGCTTAACCGTCCCGGGTGGGAGTGGAAGCGAGGGCGGGGGTGATTTTAGCCCGTGGACCCGACTAACCCCGACGGATTACGCTGCCTGTTCGCAAAACCCACGATGCGGGAGTATAAGGCGGTTCAATATTTCAGCGATTAATACGCGCGCTGATCGCTGACAACACAAGCCTATGAATGGCCTGCTGTCGCTGTTGCTGCTCCTACTCCTCGATCGCGGAAATATGAACCGACTCGTGGTCGAAGGCTGCCCGAGCGGTAAGTTCAAGGTCGGCGACAGGGGGCCTTGGACATAGTCGCCGCAGACGGACGCCGCGGGAAAGCCTCAGACGTCGGCACACCTATAAAAAAAGCTGCCGTTGACGAGCAACTACCATCGCACGCACCCCAAACACATTATTGTTTTTATTAGTTGCGCGGGCACATCCTGAAAAAACAATATCACGTGTTTCCTTAACTCTTCGCCGGCTGCTAGACCGGCGCGACTCTGTCAACCTCTCGCATGCGTGCACACTTGGAATGCACGCTCTTTACAATGAATCACCTTCGCGAGAGATGACTGTGCCCCAATCTCCCCTCTCAGCAGCAACGCCGCCTCGTGTGACGCGCCGACTTCCGCCGCGTGATGCACCGCCGTCCTTCCTTCCGCGTCGGCAGCGAGCACCGATCTCTCTCCGGTCCTTGCCAGCAACAAGCGCAGAACCGCCAATCTCGCCTCGCTACCAAGGGGGGGGGGGGGTTCCACCGTCGCGGGCGCCGCATCTCCCTCCGCGCTCTCTCCCGTTAGCCGCGGTTTGTCCACGGACTCCACGACCACGCGGGCCGGCTGTCCATCCGCATCTGCTGGGAGCACCGGAGCCTTGCTCATCACGGTGGCCTCCCCTCCCGACCCCTTCCTTTCTCCTTCGGCCTCAGGTTTCCCCTCCCGGTGCGCTGTCGTTGAAGCCGCCGCCGGGTTAGAGCCATTGCTTCTTCTCGCCGCCGCGGCCTCCTCTCCTGAGCCCAGCTCCGTGGCGGGGGCCTCTGCGATGCCGGTGCCGACGTGCTCTGCAGACGCCCGAACAGCCGCGTCGTTGGCGACGCTTTTCCAATGACCGGCAGCCAGCATGAGAACACTGACTCCGTCCGATACAACGTCGGCGGGCTCTGTGCCGCTGGTCGTCATCCCTTCTCCTCGGCCGCTGTCTCCGTCGAACGGTGCACCCACCCCCCGCGTTGGCGGCTGCTCCTCCAACAGACGCCGCTGCGCTGATTCCGACTCCTCTCCGGAGTTTCCCTTGACCTCAAGGAGGACCTGCTCCACTGACACAACATCGGCAGAGGCAACGGCGCCCCATAGGCGGCGCAGCAGAGTCGTCGATCTCTCGTCCACCGCCTGTCGCCGCCGTGGCGTCGGCCCCCCTTTCCCGGCGGCCCCTATCGCGCCCGGCGTCTCGGTCAGCCCAGCGCGTGCCCTTCGTCCCCCTCGCCCGGCTTCGCGCAGCTTTCTTTTCCTGCTGCTGTTTCGGAGCCTCTGTTTCCACCTGGCGTGCTTCTTACCCTTGGGGTCGCACGATCGGCACCAGTGCTTACGGTCCGCCGCAGGCGTCGGAGAGCCCGGCGCCGCCCCCGCCGAACACCCGTATTCGCAGCACGCGGCGTGCTCCCAAATTCCGCACGAATCGGAGCGGCACTGCATCCATCGACAGCCACCACTAGCACCATCACTATCAACGACAACAGCACCACCATTGGGGGCACCGATGACGCCCTCGTCTTGATGGGTCGCCCCGCACCGGCAGCGAAACTCTTCCGACGCCTCCACTTGCCCTTCCGGAGCCCAAAAGCCGTCGCTGTCGTCCTCGTCGCTATCGTTGATGCCCCCACCGAGGCAGGCACCGACTCCCGAACCCCTGCCGCCGGCGACATCCGCACCGTCCGACGAGGAAGGCGTGCTGCTTGCCTCGCTGCCGACCACGTTCTTCCGCAGCAGCGTCCGAATCCCTTCCCGTCTCATCACTCGTCGAGAGCGCCTCACTTCAACATCCTGGCTGTTGGCCACGCTACCCTCCCGCACCATCCTCTTGCTCGGTGAAAAACCGATCGACGGAGACCGTGGCGAGGGGTCGGTCGCCGCGCTCCCACCCCCGCGGCATAGCGAGGAGCCCCCTCTGGACCCCACTCCCGCCGCAGATCCCTTTGCCTTACAACGGTCGCAGAAGTGGATTTCCGGCGGGTTATCTTCCCCTCTCTCGTCATCCTCTTCCTCCTCCTCATCTGCCACTGCTGCCGCTGCTGCTCTCTCTGGATACGCGCACCGAAGGTGCTCCCACGTCCGGCACCCTCTACCGTCGCAGCTTATCCAGCAGCTGCCGTCTTTCGAGTCTCTACTGCCGCAGCGGCACAGGACCGACTGGCTGCCATCGCTTTCCACGTCGCTATCGGTGTCTACGAGGCAGTCGTCGTCATCTCCGGAGAGAGCGAGGTCGATCGCCGGCTCGAGGGTTGTGTTGCCGCCGCCTCGTTCACCGCTGTCGCCCGACCCGGTGGTGGCGTTGGTCTTGAGCGGGGCACGCGGACAAAGCGGGTGCTCGTCGTCGCTGTTCAGGTCGAGCATCTCAGACTCCCCTCGCTCTCTGGACCCCGTTCGTGTGCGGCTTTGGGCCGTTGTTGCTGTACTGCCTTCGTTACGAGTTGCGCTGTTCCCCCCCCGGGTTGTGTTCTGCGACCCTGGCCTGCCTTTCATGAGCTGTCCATCTTGTCCAAGCTCGGCTTGCTCTTGTTCCTCTTGTTCTTCATATTCCTCCTCGTCTTCCCCCTCGTCCTTGTCCCCACCGCCACTCTCGTCTTTGCTGCCCAGGCTCATGCCTGAGCTGTTTCCGAAGCCGTGGGTGGAACAGTCATCGCCTCCACGAGGGAAACTAGTCACGGTCGCGCCCGCAGCCTGCCCAACGCGAAGTTGCAGCCGCCGCGGTCGGGTGTTCGTCTCACGCTGGTGTCCTTCGCCGGCATCGCTGCCCCCGGGAGCGGGCCCCCTCCGTTCTCGTGCGGTGACAGCAAGGCGACCGCTGCCGCCCTTGTTTGGCTCTTCGAACGCCTTTTCGTCGTCACTGCCGCCGCTCGTCGAGGCGCACCCGCCGCTGCTTCTCAGTCGACGAGCAGATGAGTGCGTCGCGAAAGATGAGCTCGTATTCCCCGGCGGGTCAGCGGGATCGACGGCTTTACCCACAGAATAGCCGGCCGCCGCGCCTGTTCCCGAGGACACCGAGCAACTACGGTGGTTTCTCTTGGCGGCAGTCGAGGGCGCGGAGGCACCGTCTAGGTTTTTTCCTCGATTCAGAACCCTCTTGTTCGGCACCCGCTTACTCGAAGCAGCTCGCCCGGATTTCGACACCTTGGAGTCGGCTTTTTCGCTGCTGCTGCTGTCGCTGCTGCTGTTGCTGGAACAGCTAATCCAGCCCAGTGAGGGTTCCTCCGCACTTGGTTTCTTTCGCAGACTGTGTCGTCTCCCGGCGGTACCAGCGCAACTGCCTGGAAACGCTGCCGCTGATGGCTGTGAGCAGCTGGCACCGCCCCGACTAGCCCGGCCTTTCCCTGACAAGCAGTGGTGTAGGGCAGTCCCCGGGGTATGGCGGGCGGCGCAAAATGGGTCAGGTTCGGCGATGGTTTTATGGGCGTTCACAGACCTGCTGCTGGACCTGCTGGGTGGCGAGCCAGCCCTTCGCGAAGGCTCTGTCTCTATAGCACTTCTGCACCCACCTTCAACGATCCAAGTTTAACTTCGTGCGCTCTTACTACTGCTGTCAGCTACAGCAGTGCTGCTGCTGTACCTCTAGGGTTGTAATACGGCCGAAGTACGTACAAGCCCGCTGTGTGCCCTTGTGCCCTGAGTAGCAGTCGTAGTTGAACATGCGGATGGTCGCAAGGCGCACGCACGCTTATACAGGTTGCCGTATCATTTTTCGGGGTCCTCGGTTCGCAGGGGCAAAAAAACACTGCTGTGTGTCCCTTATCTGATGCTCCGAGCGGCCTGCGGTCGCCCAATGCACGGTATCGCGTCTTTCGACAGATGGCGCTGTCTGGGAGGAGTCTCTCTCTCCCAGGCCAAGGGAAGAACAAGCAAAGGGGACACCAGGTTAGCTACGTACCTCTTGTGTCAACAAACAACAAACCCGTCCCTACGAGTACACCATATTGAAGAACCAACTGGCCCTAATACTGCTTGTAGCACATCTTACCTGTCATTCCCCGAGATCCAGCACCCAGGATCGCACCATTGCTGCGCTCGAGACGCGACTTCTTCTTGCCTGTTGCACAGCCCGCTGCGGGAGCGTCGGGTGACGGGCGGCCCCTTTTGGGTTGCGCACGAGCGGCAGGAGATGCAGCAGCAGCAGAGGCAGTAACAGCAGTAGCAGCAGTAGGCACCTGCTCTGCTGTAGCGGTACTTGACCTTGCGTCCTTTACAAGGAGCAAGCGTTGCTGCGGTTTCGGCGGCGACGACGCCGCAGCGGCATCATCGCTGTCCACCAGATCTGATGCATCTGACGAGGACATAGCTTGTCCGCTGTCACGTTAAACGGCGGGGCGTACAGATGGCACGGCAAGGCATACCGTTTGCCGCTCTGCTCAAGGACAACTCACAGGGGAAAGGCAAGCAAGCAAGCACAAGAACGAACAGCTGAAATGCGGCGGAATGCAGAAAACTTCGACCAATCGCTGATCACAGAATCGCAACTCTCCTCGTCTTCTCGAGCAGCTAGAGGTCCACCTCAGGAGGCAGATACGCACTCGCCTCGGTGCTGCCATGCCACAGTCCTTCACCCTAGGTACGTTCTCGACCGTGGTGCTGTCCTTCCTGAGGTTCGGCGCCGCCTTCATTCCTCCTGCGCACAATCAAGTGCTTCAGGTGAAAGGCCCAGCACCAGTAGTACACAACGTCATCCAGAGAGATGACGCATCTGCGACAACTTTAGGCAGCAGTAGCAGCAGCAGCAGCAGCAGCAGCAGCAGCAGCAGCAGCAGCAGCAGCCATGGCGGCGCGAAAGAGAGCTTCCTCCGCAACCTAGAGCGAAAACGAGCGGGCGAAGACATACCCTCTTCCGTGCTCGATGCAGACCTTGCCAGGCTCGTGTCAATACCGGAACATGACCCGTCTACCACAGCAACAACAACAGTTGATAATCTTGAGAGCTGGCGCGGAAGATGGCGCATCTGTCACGCGCCCCACATCGATACCCTTGGGGGGCTAATCCTGACATCGTTTCCGAACGTCGAGTACAACTTCCAGTCGAGCGATGGCCGAATGATATCGCACTCGCGGTATGAGAGCAAGGTGTTTGGCTCTGGGTGGTTTAACGCTGACGGCCGGGTTGTGCCTCTGAAGCAGCAGAATAAGGAGGAGCCACGGGCGGGCGACGGCGCTGACGGCGTGGTCCGACGAAAAGACGAAGACGTAGTTCAGGTATTTGGCTTGTTGACACAGCAGTACGAGTAGTCGATGTTAGTCGATGTACCTGGTGTGCCATGTTCATATCTACAGCAGTACAGGACACCTATTAAGAAACAGGAAATCTGGTCCAGGCTGGATTTCTTAGTTGAGAGAGGGTGCTTTCTACACTATTTTCAAGATGACGACTTCCGAATTTAATATTTTCCTCGTTATCTCAGCCTGGCTTTCTTATTAGCCTGTTTCTTATTACGTAGGTGTCCTGTACTGTTTGTGAAAGTTGAAAGCAGCAGCAGCAGTACGGTATCCGAGATAGCGACCGAAACAATGACATATTTGGTGTTATCAGCCGTCTACGAGTACGAGCAGCTTTAGCGCCAAGCAGTACGGTTAGGTGTTGCGGTGAGATACCAAGGATGTGGCGGAAATCGAGTTTAAAAGGCTAAAACTCTCGTAGCATCTGTTGATCGACATTTTTAGTCTACTTTCCCTACAATGGCGTCGCAGGCAGGGCGTGAGATTCTGAAGAGTGAGGTCGATGGTTCGGTCCTCACCTTCATCCCATAAAAAGGAAAAAATGGGAAAAATCTCATGTTCAAGAATCTGTAAAACTCACTCACTTAGAAAACACCCAGAAAGGAACGATGAGAGCAATGCGATCATTGCATACTGAGTCCAGTACCGAAAAGTCGGAGGTAAAACTTGGATACTCAGAGTCTCATCGGGGTTCCTGACTTACACCGAAGAGAAAAGTCAGGTTTAGTGAGGGAGAATGTGATGGAAATCGAGTTTAAAAGGCTAAAACTCTCGTAGCATCTGTTGATCGACATTTTTAGTCTACTTTCCCTACAAGGATCCGAGGGGTTTCCAGTAGAGATCATGGCGTGGGGCCAAAAGGGAATAATGTGAATTATTCCCCCGACCCCGAAGGCGTATGCCTTCCTAGAGGGTTCGACCAGGGCTGTGTGCTGTCGCACAACGTCCTTCGCCTTCCCTCTAGCTCCACCTAGATAGCTCCTTACCCTCGGTGTTCCCTTGCGAAGAAGAGTACCGGCAGAGACAACTAAGAGATGGCTCAGCCGTACGCACAGCAGGACGCTTGGAACAACGGGATTGCAGGTGTCAGTCTTGTACATGAACTCGAATGAAGCTTGAGCTTGCGCTATGAAGTTACGAAGGGCCACACAGGCCGAGGAGGCCTGGGCCGTGACTGGAAACGATAATACACGTGTTGTAGAGTATGCGGGATGCCTATTTGGGCCTGAGGCCAGAAGAGGACAATAATAGCCTCGATCATGAATGACATACATGTTGCCTGGCGAGGCTGGTTATTATAATCTAGCACGTATGACACGCGCACCGCTCGTTCGTTGCGACATTGGATCATGTTGCGCCTGTGCCGTACGACTCAATTCATTGTAACTCGAACACCAATTTGTATCATCCCTCGATCACGCCGGTACTAACTGCTGTAATCGTCACCTTTTCTTTTGTCAATTCGCCCCTCGCAAGTCCCAAGAATTTGGTGGAGTTATCCATTAACGCCCTCGGTAAAACGTGCGCGAGAGATTAGAGCATCAATCACCTGTGCCCTTCTCATCTGTCCATCTGCACATGTTGTTATTGGCGCCCGCTCGCAATACAGTTAACGCCGCGCGTGGTACAGTACAGGACACGTAATAAGAAATAGGCTATTAAGAAAGCCAGGCTGAGATTTAAAGTAAAATGAGCAAATCGGGAGTCTTTATCTTGAAATTAGTGCAGAAAACGCCCTCTCTCAAATAAGAAATCCAGCCTGGACTAGATTTCCTGTTCATTATTAGGTGTCATGTACTGTATACGCAATATAGTACAGGTCACTTACTAGAATAATAAACAGGCCATATAATAAGAAAGCCAGGCTGAGATTTGAGAGTAAAATAATGAAATCGGGATTCTTTATAATAAAATTAGTGTAGAAATCACCCTTTCTCAAATAAGAAATCCAGCCTGAACCAGATTTCCTGTTTCCTGTTAGGTGTCCTGTACTGTATGTACTCTCTCCGCTTACTTACGTAGATTCGTGGAGTACAGGCGGCTCATGCATCGCACCTACTGCTGTGGCACTCTTACTTGACACAATCGTAACCTGCAGGTGATTTTCGAACGCTTCTGGTGGGACAGAAACGGAGAAGATCGTCCAACAGAGGCTCCGCCATCAGCCACAGGGGGAGAGGTCGAAGCGTCACTGGGGGGGGGTGGTGCCGCGTCCTCTGGCGGTCCTGATTTTGTTGATCGGTTTGTGCAGGTGGCAGGGCAGTCGATGTTCTTCGACGGGCTCTCCGTGTTCCCCGTGCGCTACCTCGACGACGACCTGTGCGTCTTCGAGTTCAAGGCTGCCGGCACCGTCGTTGCCTCTCAACGAATACAGTAGCAATAGAGTACAGCAGTACTGCTGTAGTCAGACAGGGAAAGTATGCTACGGCTAAGTAAGGGAAGACACCGATTCGTTGTTTTCTGGCAGTCCATGTCCACCATAGTGTCCGGCTGCGGTCTTGATGGCTCAGAGGACATATAATTCTATGACAGAAATACATTGTTTTCCATTAATTCCGAGGTTAGGCCTCATGCCGGTTGGGGGCAGAGTCTCTTGTTGCTCAGCCTTGCTCGTAATATCTCTACCCGCTGGGCTTTCAATTTCAGAAAAGGTTAAAAGGTTTGTCCGGGAGGGGTGTATTTTGTGGTGACTTCGAGTTACGAAACTTTGCCTGGGGAGCAATGGGTAGTCGCCCATTGACTTGTGGGGCGCGATGCGGTGTTGCTTTCCGTTCACCACAAAGCCCAGGCTACTCGGCAGATTCTGTGTGCAGTCGAACACTTATTCCACCTCTTGAGAACAGCAGTCGAGGTATCTTACTCCACCGGCCCGTTGGGTCGGGCGAAAGACATTTCGTGCCCGCAGTTTTCTGGTTTCTAGGAAGGTTTCGAAGTCGAGAGTGTGCATATCTACGATCGTATGTACGACTCATGCATATTGGAAATGTGGCTGAATACATGATTATGATGGTGCGGCTTTCAGTTCTCGCTACCGTTCGGCGTTTCTGGAGCGTTGTCTAAGAGCTTTCGTTGGAATCTCTAAGGTGCGACAAGCATCGGTGTGGTGATTGGTATTCATCGACCCAACCAATTGGCCCCATGGATCCATGGATATTTAATGGCCTGAACCTAGCAAGAACAAATAAACAACAATAAAATGGTAGGTCTTTGCCGCCTTCTCATCGGTGGGAAAGCCGTAAGCTGTTCGCTTCTTCCTCAGCAAGGACATTAAGTATCCTCGCTTTTGACACAAGGTAGATTCACAAAAAATGTTTTTCTCTCTGGGGCATGCAATGTTGCCGTGCAAGGCTACCGTATTCTCTACTCCAGCCTGCCAACTTGAAAATGTGACAACATTCCATACTACTGTGTTATTATTTCATGAGAAAACAAACATATTCAAGGTCTCGCGCGGTCGCAGCCACGCTTAGCGGGCACACCAGCACATCCCACTTCTACGCAAACGGGAAACGGCGCCGCAGCGCCAGCGTCACCGTGACTGCCCAAGATACACAGGCGAGCATCCTCCGCGGAAAGCGTCAAGCCAAAAGCAGTGCTACGTGCTGAACACAAAGACAACATGTGCATCCCGCACACCACAAACAGTACCAAACATCCACCTTCTAGCCCACCACCCCCCCTCCTCCTCCCCCCTCGACCGTAGTAGTGACTGCTATCCTTGGATCTCCAACTCGGTACTATCGGTAGGGAGACGACATTCAAAATTCAGGGATACCGCAGGCTGACTGGATAATATCCCGTGTCAGCATCCCTTGGAAGTCGTGCTTATCCGCTTCTCCGATCCACCGGCTGCAAGGTTGCATATTGGGAGGGGCGGGGCAACGGTTTGGGGGTCAAGAATAATCACACCGACAATGACCAAAAACACTCAGCAGGTGCAAAAAGGCCTTCTTTCCTTGCTGCAAGCGGTGCTGAACACACTACAGTCATTTGCCCTCCGCATTGGAACGGCATATGGTATAGAAGTGCTGACCAAAACACAAACATTTCAACCCTTTTCTTAAGGTGTGCTACGTATGGCTGAGGAGGAGAACCACACCGCCTCCTTATATCCTGTACTCCTTTCAGCGGTTGCTTATCACATAAGTTGAGAGAGAGAAAAAAAACGTTTTCCGAAATAACGGCACTCACTCACCTTGACTCCTTGTCGTATATGTAACGGTGTGGGCCCGAACGCGGCGACATCATGCAAATCTGGTGGATGCTCAGGTCGAATTTAATCCAGTACGTCCCTACTAGCGGCCCCAGCTCCGCGAACACCTCGAGCCCTTCCCGCCGGACGGTGAACACGTCGTTGAACGGCTCCATGGCCTTGAGCGCCTTCTCCACCTTGTCCACCTCCTCCTCTCCCACCTTGCGGATCTCCTTCTTCGTGAGCGTTGCGAACTCCTTGTTGGCGCGCTGCGCGTACTTGCTCATGTTCTTCCACTCGTACGAGGACATGGCTCTGGCTCCGGGGGAGGAGGGTCCATGGTGGAGCAACGACGGAGCGCGGCGAGACCACCGTCGGCGACCGAGCGCCGCCGTGGTCCGGGTGGGGTCGCTCGGCGATGGTGGCGGCGACGAGCGCGACGCAAAGCATTTTCGAAGTATACCCGTGCAAGGAGGGGCTAAGAGTCTCGGAGATGGTGCCGATGTAGCGGTGACTGCGAACACGTTCAAGGACGGGGGGTCGGCAACGAAAAACAGCAGCATTGTTTACGGCTAGGCTCAGCTTCCACAAACTGGTGAATAACCCTCGCTAAATCTTCAATGCATCTTCATTCCGAGCTTTCTTTAGGCGGGGTTAGTGTTTAAGTCAAGTAATATTTCAATATTCTTATCGAAGCTGGGTCAAGAACATTGTAACCGTTTTATCACAAAAAAAGCCGGTTGAAAAAAGCCACCGTAAAGGGCAAAAACCAAGAGGGTCGTGGCTTACCACTTATTCGACTAAATGGGTGACGCACCCTGTGTACAGGACGAGCATAACTGACCCTAAACCTAACCCTAAGCCAACCAGACCCAATCAACCAATGGTTAGCGTCAACCTCTTCGTCTCGTACTAAGTGTATGTCAACTTTTTTTTCGAATACTGAAGTGGTAACCTCTACTACAAATAAATAAGGCTCTGGAAAGCGGTTGGTATACACCGAGCTCGGCATTTGTTTTTCGAAATTAAGGGCGCGTGTAAAGCGGAGGTCGACGAAGGCTACTTCACTATTAATAGCAAGTTCCGCCGATCGTTGCATTCAAGACGTTGGAATAACGAGAGTGTTACTATTCGTGGGGGTTGGTTCGGATAGACATCGTCCTAAGCACATTTTCACAGATTGCACTACGTTGTCTACTTGTAAACGTTGACGGAGCTTTTGTGTAAACATTAACATTTCTATATAGTGGCATGATCGCCTGGCACCTCCACTTGGCGCGGGCTCGATTCGATTTCAAACAGAAACGTAGAACGTTAATTGCTGTGAAAATCGCCCAGGAACCAGACCAGAGGTGGTGATTGTAGTGCTTTATGGCCCGTTCATCAAGCTTCAAACAAGATAATCGGGAGATGCTGCTCTCCTTTCGAAGAAAGCGACCGACGACACGAAGGATTCGAGAGCCTCACGTGAAGCAACTAACAGAACGAGCAGAGCGCAATAGAACAAAGCATGCCAAAACCCCCAATGCAGCAGTATGCATGATATACCTGGTACTGCTGTACATAATGTGTATACACCATTGTGCGCAGCAGTGCAATACTTTTTACTCTGTACATGCCTGGTGCGTGCGAATACGATTAAAGCGAAAAATAAGGACTGAGGGCACCTGGTGCGTTAAGTGTCAAGTAGGAGCAGCAGTAAAGTTGCCACGCGTCGCAGGTGCCTCTCGTAGGCTGTCAGATGCCCTAATACTAGGAAAAGCGGCGAAGACCGCTTCGTACTGAAGCCGCGAAACGGATATACCTGGTACAGTATATAGCGGGTACCCCAACTTAAGAGAGTTAAGAGAGACCAAATCGGCTGGACCCGCCTACACTAAACCTATACATTTCTCACTGTGGATAAGAGAGAAAGCTATTAATAGTTAAGAGAGTTGTTTTTTGCCTGGACCACACCTCTCTTAAATAGGGGTACCCACTGTACACGTTTACGCTTACGGTTCGAAACACACAAGCGCAAACGATATACTTCGTGCACCGTTTGGCGTAACTCAGGTACACGCCGGCTGCGAACACCGGGCGTTCGCTCCGAACGGTACTTCGTACCTGGTACACGACTGCAGGGTATTTTCAGAAGTAGAAGAGATCGCTGCTTGTGGAAGCGGTGTTGTTCAATAATTAGCTCCTCTACGGATAACTGCTGTATATGTGGAGGCTGTTTATACTGCTGACTTGCTCTATCAAGGCGCAAGGGCTGCGAGCTGCGAACGCTTATGGAAGCGATGTCGTTATGAGTACCAGGTACCTCAGTGGTGCGACACATATTCTCCATGGTTTATACTTGTATGATATGTAAGTGCATACCATGTACTTCATACCGTATTGATTGACGACGCACCATGAGCCATAAGACTAACAAGTCACAGGCACGAGCGCAGAACACACGCCTGAGTATAATCTGTAATCTGTAATCTGAGATCTATGACGTGCACGTGATGATGTGTACGACGCCCTGCTGCCTGCTGCCGGTCTACGGTCTACGGTTACGAAACACGGATCGGATGTTCTTGTTTCTTCATCGACGCTCCCCGTGCTCACAAGGAGTTCTTGCGTTCTTGCACCGAGCTCGTCAACGGCTGACAAAAATCAATCCGCAGGAGAGAATGTTCCAAGAGGTAATTAACCAAGAAGAAGAAGAAGAAGAAGAAGGCCAAAGCGCCAATTCGATGTGCTTTACTTGTGGTTGCTGGTGGCTGCTGCCATCGCTGCTGCCATCTATCACGACGTCACCACGAGAAACTACGTACAACGACGTACGACGTAAAACGTACCAGGCACCAGGGTACCAGGTACTCGTATACATAAAGCAAGTACAGGCGTTCGTTTCGTGAAGCAGTGATAGCTTGGTATCACATTTTCAAAGGAGGAATGCTTGGTCACGAAAGAACGCATACTTCACCTCGAGCAGCAATCGAACATGCACGATATGGGAGCATCCTTGGCCGTCTAGCACCGAGTCGTCTCTCCACCCTGTCAGTTGCAATTGGTTGTTGGCCATGTGGCCGCTGGACCCTTGTCGCACAACTGACTCGATAAACAGCCCCGGACATGCATGCCACCTCAATGTTTATGACCACCTCTTCTACCAGAAATTTTCTTGGATACAGATTCCAACACTGGTTGATGTACAGTTCGAAAGTTCTTCCTTTTTTTACGGGACGACCCGCTTGGCTGGAGAGGCTGTCATAGAAGAGCAGAGCATACACGACCACTCTGCTCTGGAAGAATACCTTCGCACACCACGCGACAAAGGCAACGGACCTCGACAAGCAGCCAGTAGTGACTATGATGGGTCGTGGAGCTTTGGCAGCAGCGGTGGCGGTCTTCGCTGCAGGCAGAGGCGCATCCGCGAGTTGCGCCTTTCGATTCGAGGGGCACCTCAATATCAGCGAGCTTCCGACATGGACAATACCCGCGACAGGGGCTTCCGGCTCCGGATACCGGGTGCTGAACGACGAGTACCCCCTCGTTTTCCTCGGTGAGTGGGACTGCTGTGTGAGCGTTGTGGCCGAGGCCGGTGCGGTGGGGCGTATACCTCTGTTTGCTTTGTTGATTGATCCTACCACCGCCAGGCTGAAGAGTGAGAGAACGTGAGACGGCGAGAACCTCTCTGTGGTGAAAAAGTTTATCTCGATTTTTTTTTAATATGGATGAGAGTATGAAACTTCGACCCCAGACCCTCTCCTATGCGAACGGATAGAAAGAAAGATACCACAGGCAGTAGCAGGTGGCTGCTACGCAGTAAAATCGCACGGAGGGTACGCATTCACGTGTCTCTTGGTGCCTGGCGGGTGTGCTCTAGAGGAAGAGCGCGCAGATACCCGCTCGCGGCTCTGTCCGTGCGCTGCACACGCTCGCTCGCGCACTCTCTGTACGTATTTACAGCACAGCAGCGGCAGCAGCTTCTTTTGGATGCCGCTTCCCTACGTAATGTATGCCGTTTTCAATGTTGGTCCGCCGGTCACGAATACCCTCCGATTAACATTTTATTTTTATCGTGTTTTTTTACGATACCCCATCAAAATCAAGTCAAATCGTCCTTGTTCCTTCCGTATACGAGAAATTTAGAAATACGACGAAGAGAGCCGGTCGTCAAGTCAAAGCAAAGCATGTGTCGTGTGTGTGTGTGGTGAGAGTATATGATACGGGCAGCAGCAGCAGCAGTGTGTAACTTCAAATCGTTACGTGATGCGCGTGTGCGCTGCGTGCGTCCGATTCTCCGCCACGCCAGCTAAAGTAGACGCAGGGGCGTCTGTACGTACGTAGTACGTAGTGCGCGCCGCGGGGCGCTGGGCGGAGCGGCAAACGGCGGGATCGTCGGGGTGCGTCCCATTAAAAAAACAATAACGCACCGGTACACTCCACGGAAAGTTCGTGCAAAATCAGATATTTTTATATTTTTTTGATGAATTATTTTTCGATCCAAAAAAATCAGGCAGGCCTCGTACGAGGTACGAGTTATACGAGTACTCGTAAAACAAACCGCGCGGTAAATCATTTGCCTCTTTCACGACTCTTGCAGCAAGCAAATGTCACAGCATCACAGCATACTTAGGGGAGCAGCGACCAGGCGATAGATTGACATATATTGATGATACTCGTAGCGGTAAACGAGTCGGGGCGATGCACATCGTATAAATATGAGCAATTGCTGCTGCTGCTGTTGCTGTGAGCACATACAGCAGCAGTGCTGAAGTACGGCTGGCCGTCTCTGGAGCGGAGTCGCGCATTTCCGCATCATTTGCCGCCGCATGTACTCGTAGCGCCTCCACACAACCAAGCAACGGGGCACGACCGAACCACGACCTCCCACCCGTACACGAGGGTCCCCACTCCCGACACCGGACGCGGCGCGGCACCGCGGCCCACGCGTTATCTGTGATACAGGTGTACCGCCATGTTCTACGTACGTACCCGTGTATTCATTTATTTGCAGATATACCGAGGGTATATTCATACATACCGGTATATATCTCTCCCTTGTGGTTTAGGGTCGGTCGGTCAGCTTTGCAAGCAAGCTGGGGTGGCCGGTGACCCGTGATGAGCGGTACTCTTGTGCATGTAAAAATATATGAGTACCAGTATGTACCGTACGTACCACCACCGGTCGCGAGTCGTGTGTATATATACTTTTTCACATTCCATCCCCTTTTTTTCATCTTGTTTCTTCCTGCGCTCGTTGGGAGAAGCTACGTACATAGTGCTGACGCGCCAGGTACCCTAGCACAGCAGCAGTATGAGACACCAGCAGCAGCAGCAGCAGCAGCGGCGGTAGTAGCAGCAACTAGCTTTACTCTGTTCGTAGATATCATATAATACGAGTATAATGTTTTACGTTCACAGCTGCTACGCTGGTGCGAAGCTACGAACGTGGTGTTATTTACTGCTGCAAAGACGGCCAAAATCAGAGCTCTAGGCCCTCTTAGAGCTCTACGAGGCTCTAGGGTTGTAGGTACATTGCGAGGGGACCTCTTTTTCTTCTTTGGTCTCGTTATTATTTATCTTCCCATTGGTCAGTCCTTGCGCTCTTTCAGTCCTTCCTTCTTTTAGGTTTGAGGCGTTGCCCTTCTTTAGTCAAGCACTTCTATGTATGTCAGCCCCCCCTCCCCGCTCCCCGCTGTTATGCATGTTCTCCTTGGTTTTTTATGGCGTTCTATACTTGTGCGTCGTATCGTAGCGTTATTGCCACATTAGTGCTGCCTCCAGTCGGTACTTGGTACACTTTCGTCGTTGGTCCGATACGTACATACCGTGTGTGCCTGCTACTCTGCACGTATGAACACCTCTTTTTGCTACCGTTTGGTCGTGTTGACGTATTTATTGACCGTTTGATACGTACGTATCGTATTCTAGTATACCAGAGGTAGGAAGGAAGTAAGAACGCGATGGCGCGGAGAAAACTTGTTATCTGCTTATATTTACCGTTTTCAGGGACACGAGAAATCCCGACGCGGCTATACCTTGAAGTCGCTAACACACCCTCCTCAAGAATTACAATTCCATCATGCCATCATGCCTGGGCAAGCGTCCTGTTTCTTATGCATACGTGTCCCATAGAAACGCCTGCCTCTGAGTAACCAGGTACCAGGCGTCCTGTATCATGCGGGATCCGGGGGTAACAGCAGTAAGATATCAGCACTATCAAAGGATACGTATAAATAAAGCAGAAGGAGAAGCGACTCTTGCCCACGGCCAAACGATACGGGCATACATTTTTTTTGCGAATACGTGCTCACATACACACTCACGCACGACAGCAGTTGTGCAACTCGCTCGCGCGCCTATCACGCCCAGAACAACCCACGTAAGGATGCTGAGCAGGGTAGTGAACCGATAACCGAAAGTTGTTTTTTCGGTCTTGTTTCGGTTGTTTTATTTGTCAGTATTGGCCGACCGAAACCGAGATTATGTGTGTCGGTTTTTCGGTTTTGAAAATGCAACCTAAACCGAAAATCGAGTTTTTTTTTTCCGGTCGTTTTTTCCCCTGGTCCCGTGCGCCGCTAACGCCTATATACGTTTGGAAACCCTGTTGCATACTATTATGTGTGGACAGTGTGGACACTGCCCCTAGCCCCTTCGTAGCCTATATCCCTACCCTAACCGTAGTACGGACAGATGGAGGTACTGGACAGAGAGACCGGCACGGTTTTTAATGTGAAGACAACAACAACAACAACCGACCGAAACTGCCCGACATTTTCCACAAAAAACATAAAACCGACCGAACTATTTTCGCGTTTTCGTTTTCGGTTCACAACACAGGGGTCGTCACATGATATATATACCAACATATTATACGTATGTACACCGATCCTTCCGAAATGTTGACCACTTGGCTGGTTCCGTTGAGAAACCGACCGAGAACAGTTCGGTGCGGGTTCGGTTGTATTCGGTCAACCAACCAAAAACGCCTGAAACCGACCGATCGTTTTTATGCAAGAACCGACAATCCGACCGAGCCATTTTTGCTTTCGGTGCACAGCCCTGTGTATCGAGTTCGTAACAACTATAACGGAAAAAAAAGCATTTGCTTGTCTCCCCTGGAACAAAAACACCGCTTATACTGCTGCCGTGCCTGTTGCTTGAGGCTCGCACACACACAGGCTGCGATGCGTGCTCGCTTCATTCAACCTTGAGGGGTGCTCACCCACTTATTCGAGAAAATGGCTGAGGGTCGCTGACTATCGTGTACACGACGAACGGGAACTAGCCCTAACCCGAACTCTGAGTCAACCAGACCAAATCAGCCATTGATAATCGTTTGTCCCCATTGTCTCGTAGATAGTCGCCCCGGTGGGCTAGCAGGTAACCACGAAGCCTGTTACCATCGAGATCGCGAGTTCGAGCCCCGCCGAGTGCATGCTCGTACTCGTAGGGACTTTTTCTTGGAAAAAATATATTGAATAGCGGAAAGCGCGAGAGCGTGAGTTAGCAAAATTCGATGAAAATCGACGAGCGTTGGGAAGGCTGAACCCTCTGCGCGATAAAAATCAAGGCAAGAACCGTAGTGGGGGAGGAGGAAGAGGAGCCTACTTTGTGATCCCGGATCTGAGTTACGACTAGGGAGGGAGAGACGGAAGTGCGAAGATAATAAATGGGATGGAAAAAAAAAAAATAAAAAAAAAATAGTGTACCTCGACCATAGCATCGAATAAGTGGTAACCTCTACATTGCTGATGCTTCACTTCAAGCGTCCTCTTGTGTCAGTTCGACCTGACCGCAACTGAACGCCGCTTGATTGACCCTTCGGCCCATCTTCGCGCGTGCCTTCCCCTCTCCCCTTCCCTCCCCACCCCCCCCCCCCCCCTCCCTCCCCCTGCATGAAACGAACGACTACAACGACCAACAAAAACAACAACCAACAACGATGTCAACGACGACGATAACAAAACCAAAACCACAACACCGACACCAACAAACACCACCACCACACCAACCACCACCACCACTACCACCACCCACCACCACCCACCACCACCACCGCCAACAGTATCAGAAGAGACGGAGGAAACGGCGGCGGTTAAGAACTGCACCGGAACTTCCTGGCGGTATCTGCAGGCCGATGGGTCCTACACAGCCGAGCTTTCCTACCCGGACGCGGATTCTCGCGGCGACACCTCCAAGACGACGTTCGAGGGGCTGTTTAACGCCTCCATGGAAAACCTTGTGGTGGACTCCATCCCTGCGAGCAAGGCCGTGGCGGTTTCGGATTCGATTTACGGGCGAACGGTCGAGGTCGTTCTCTCCTGCGAGATCGAGGACGACCAGGAGGTGGACGACGCAGATTCCTGCGTCACGTTCGAGGTCAACTTTACGAACACCAGGTAGGAGACACGAGGCACACGCAACGAATTATTTGTCGTGTACCTGGTACAATGTAAAATGTACCTGGTACAGCAGTTTACCACTAGATATTACGTCTACAGTATTATACAGCTGTCGCTTTGCTGCAGGATATTTTGTCAGCTCCAGTTAAGAAACACGAGACACAACAACGACCTCTTCGTATTCTTCGAAGTATATCATACACCTGGTATAAATGCTGTATTGAGATAGTACAGCAGCTGTCGCTATGTGGGAACTCGTGCACCAGAACATTTGTTAACTGTCGTCAACTTGGTGTAACGGTGGTAGACTGACTGCGTACCACGTTGGGCGCTTCAGGCAAAATCGAAAAAGGGGTCCTTAACCCATTCAGAACTGAAAAACTTACGCCACACTAATTCCAAGTAGTTTGTCCTCATACCATCAAATACGTGAGACCATTTCTTAAGGGGTTAATCGTGTTCGATATCGAACGATAATCGAGTGGGATACGATACCGATAAAACAATAAGTTTCCTACGATCGATACGGTTTCGATATTGGATACCAGGTACTGGAGCTTTCGTTCAGTATTTGCGTGTAAAGCACAGGATTTGCCAGGGGATGTACGTAGCGAAAAACACAAAACGCCTCAAGTACGATATATCGAAAGGTCGATATTTTTATATATTTAAAAAAAAAAAAAAAACAACAGCTGTGAGCTCGAGGATTTCGTCGAAGCTCATCTTTGCTAGCTGAGTGTACTACTTCGATCGCGCGTACTTACGGATATGTCCTCATGTAGGGTGTACATCCCGTATGAGGGAGACACAATCTGAGGCTGTAGAATTCAGGAAGTGTGCGTCTGTTTGTGGGGGGGGAGAATGGGGGATGAAGAGCAAAACTCAAAACGCCTTCGATAAGATATATCGAAAGTTCGATATTTCGGTATATCGAAAGTTTTGATGCGATATCCGCAAGCAAGACCACAGCAGTAAAATAGGAGACCCTATATATAAAACCCGTAAGTACGCGCGATCGAAGTATTACACTCAGCTAACAAAGATGAGTTTCGACGAAATCCTCGATCTCACCGCTGTTGTTTTTTATTTTTAAATATGTCGTACGATACGAGTATTATTTTTGGCGTCGTCCAAACTAGAATCTCGCATTCATTCGCTCGTATTCGCATTTTGCTCGTAATTATCGTACGGTATTCCTATAGTTCTATTAATATTAATAGAAGTCTTCTCTATAACATGCGGAGTGTAGTCTGTCGCTATGTGGCAAATTTTTAATGCTACGGGACAGCTCACGGGGACTTTAATTACGCGGGCGAAGCCCGCGCAATACTCATGAAACTCCTGTTCTGGCAGGTTCAGGAGACAGCTCTTTTATGAGAATCCTCGGTAGACATCGATCGACAAATCCAACGACCCCGTCATGAGCTCTGAACGGATCACGCTGGTTAATGGCTCCGACCCATCCTAGTCTTACAGTGCTCATACCTTGGTCGGTGATACGTGGCGTGGGCCGGTCAGGCGTCTGGTAAAAAAACATTCGGCCGCTGGTGTGTAGAAAACAGACGATGAAAAATCTTGATCACTCGCGGTTGCGCAAGAAAAATACCGTTTTTCATGTTTGACATCGATCGACAAACACAGCGACTGCGTCATGAAATTTGAACGGATCGTGCTGTTTAGAGGCTCCGACCCACGCTAGTGTTACAGTGCTCCCCTCTCGGTGGATGGTATGTGGCGGGCGCCGGCCAGGCGTCTGATAAAATTGATTTTGGCAGCCAATGTGTTGGAAACAGACGAAAAAACTCTCGATTCCTCTCCGATGGCCAAAAACAGAACTTTTTGAAGGTTCAGACGAAGACCATAGGACGCGGCAGGCAAGCTCTCGCCTCCTAGACTACGGGTCGCAATGATACCTTCGAGATTGTTATGTAGATTCACTGGTCATGCCCGGTACGAAGTGGGTTAATCGTGGAATGGGTATTTGTCGAGATCGAGGGTCAATCGTCGCATGGCTGTCGCGTGAGTGATGCGGTGTTTGCGTGCTGTGGGCTTCTTGTGTGCGGCGTGATTTCGCGTGGCTCCCGTTAATAAAGCGATTTGATTGGTAGATGCGCTGTGTCGCTCCCCGTTAATAAACGCGATATGAATTGGTAGATGGCTGGCGTTTTCTGTCCCGTCTGATTATAGACTTGCCTCGCTATGTCGTGTAGGAACTCGTGCAGCAGGATGTTTGTACGTACGTACGTAACTTTCGCCAACTTGAATGCGTTGATGGGAATGCTTTCGACGGTCGTACAAAACAGGCCTTCAAAATCAAGTGAAATCTGGCTTCAGCCAGCTCCAAAAAAAAGTCCCTTCGCCCTGTGCACATTAGAAACTCGCGTTAGCTCGTATTTAAACTTTTCTTCTTTTTTTAGAATTTAACCCGATTCCCACTTCCATGATTTAGATTTTTCCAAGGCAGCTCTAATTTCGATCTTGTACGTATGGTCTAGCTCATGTTCGCGGGTGGGGTTCGTATAATCCACATGGATCTAGAACTGTTGCCTGCCTTGGATATGTACTGTGCGGATTCTGCCCAGCCCCTCACAGGCAGGTGGGGAACT
This sequence comes from Saccharina japonica, assembly GCA_008828725.1. Taxonomy (NCBI): domain Eukaryota; class Phaeophyceae; order Laminariales; family Laminariaceae; genus Saccharina; species Saccharina japonica. The sequence continues at coordinate 170,279 of MEHQ01000162.1, forward strand.
ACCTGTAGATTATCTACTACAGATCATGATCTATCTGTAGATGATCTAGATCTGTCCGAAATATGCAAGGGTGCATGGTCTAGTCAATCCACCGTCCCCATATGTGTTGCTTTTCAGTGCACCGTACAAGTAGTATTATTGTATCATGCAGGGCGCGAGTCGTGCAACTCCTTTGCGTGGTAGTTCGGGTCCTCTCCATCTATGATCTACCGCAGCAGCCCCCCGCGTTGCTTGGTACGGCGGGCGCTTTAACCATCTACTTTTTTTTTCAGCACTTCCACCTCTCCACCCCCCCCCCCCCCCCCGCTTTGAAGTGACAGATTGGTTCAAGGTTTCGTTCGTCTACTCCAAGGCATACTAAACAGACAATAAATACTCCAGACAACAGACAGGCAGCAGTTTAGGAAGCAGTTTAGAGTTTTAGACAGCAGCAGTTCGACCAAAACTACTCGCTCGTATATATAAGCACCGCAAAAGGTCTGACCTGAATATTCCTGATTCTCTCACAATTGTGTGCCATTGCAGCAATCAATTTCGTGCATATGTTCCCGTATTCCACAGCAGCAATTGCTCTGCCCTCCCTCTCCCCCGCCCCCCCCCCCACTCGGCTGGCGCAGGCAGCATTTACGTCTTTCTCGGATATTTCCCCTTACATGTTTCGCTCGTTATACTCAAACTAAAGACGCGCACATGTACAGCAGCTGCAGTGTACACTGGTGTACACGTAAAAAAGTTCAGCCAGCAAAGAAGACTACCTGGTACTTTTTAGTAGACTCGAGGCTCTAATGTAATTCTAACTATTAAAACAGTGTTAATAAATGTAGTCTACATACCTGGTACGTGACAAAAAATTGCCAGGTACGTTTTTTTTTTTTGCGAACTCGTCGGCGTGTAGTTACTGCGACGGGTGGGCTTTGGATTTTTTTCTATTCCTATTTTTGTCAAAATTGTTACAAAAACGTGAGCTGTGAGTTGGACCGATTGAGTGGTAAATTAACAGCTTTCCAAGCATTTACATGTGTGCACGTCGGGCACTATTTACGTAAAACAACTTTGATGAGCGGGCGTAATTCATGCGGAGAGACAGTTCTTACGCCGCGTCCCATGGGACTCCTGCTGTAGACCCATATACGAGTACCCCCTTTTTGGGGGGGGTGTACTTCATTTTCATGCATGGCCGTTTGGGGGGGGGGGGGCAGGTAGCGACTATATTAGCTATTTACAGCAATGTTGGATCTAAAACGCGACAATTGCAGGAGGCCCTTCATACTTGATACCCACCCTGAGGGGGCGAGTGCGGTGTATTGCAGCGCATATTCATAGGAAGGGGGGAGAGCGTACGGTAGCAGTACCTGGTATATATATAGAGAGAGAGACGATCACGATGCTGTGCCGTGTGTGTCTTGCGGTTCGGGCATATCCCACCCCGTACCCCAGCAGCATTCAGCAACAGCCCATGCTATGTTGCAGCACACGCGCTACTGATAACACATGAGGCTGCTTCGTGAGACCAATGCTGTAATCGCCACGCACTTTTTCTGGACACTTCTCGCCCCCCCCTCTCAAATCCCTAAGGGCTTGCACGAATATTATTACTACTACTGGCTGTAGTTGCAAAACACATGCACGCGAGCACAATTAAATGTGTGTATGTATGACCGTGCTCGTGCACCAGAGTACTGAGAACGCGTACTCAGTTTGCGGTGGGTGCTGATCAGGCAAGCGGTGTCATGAGTCATGAGTTATATTGGTGTAAAACACATGCACGCGAGCACAATCAAATATCTGGAGAGCACAGAGACCGCATGCTGTATGTACCCAATTTTGTCGTGGTCACCGATAGCTAAGACAAGCGGTATCACATTCCCTTTCCAAAAAAAAAAAAAAAAGAGAAAAAAAATCACCCCTGTTCACACCCCCGTTCACAACCCCATATATACTAGCACTCCGGCCGGTACTAAAACACCAACTTTATACCCATATTATACTTCAAAAGGATAGTATAATTCCGGCCAGGGTTGTATAATTTTCGGGTATAGTATGTATCGTATATATATATATCGCGGTTTTGTGCATATACTGATTGATGAGATATCGCTAACGGCGCCTCTCACAAGGAACTTTTTTTTTTTTTTTTTTTTCCCGTCATGTGTTGCCGCTTCCAGCCCCGTTCCGGAAGGTACGGCGGCCCTCTACCGCTTTGAAGGCCCCGCGGTAGCTCAAGTGGTGCTGCCCCCGTCGGGTAACTTTTCCCCTGGGGACATCCAGCTCAACATGAACAACTCCATCGTGGAGCTTGACGGCTCGGAGATTCTCTACGGGTGCAACGGAGACGTGGTAAGTGGGAGTGGAGTTTATTAAAAGGGATAGCCTACTGGCTGGGGTTACTATTTACCGGGGGGGGGGCATCGTAAATGGGACCTACGGTACACAAAACCTATATATTTATTAGGTATTTTTTACGAACAATATTTGGTCGTAATCACTATGGTCCCCGGGTGTTAATGGCCTACCGATTATTGGCTAATACCGATAGGTTACTATATGCTATAAAGAGAAGTAGCCTCTCGTAGAATGAATGGCCCACTGATCGCCTTCTCGGCCTGCTATTGGCCCACCAATACGTAGCTCATTGAGTAGACTGATAGTAATAGGTTACTATTAATACTAGTCTACTAAGGGCCCGTTTTAACGAAGACAAAAATTCAATTTGAAAAAAAAAAAAATCAAATCCGCTTTTCATTGGTCAACACACGCACCAGCACCAAAGATTAGGATCTTTTCATTGGTCAACACACGCACCAGCACCAAAGATTAGGATCTTGGGGCATAATATTTGGTGCTGGTGCGTGTGTTGACCAATGAAAAGCGAATTTGAATTTTATTTTTTCCAAATTGAATGTATTTTATACTCGTTAATTCGGGCCCTAATAGCCTATTGAGTAGGCCCCGATTGGTTGCGAATAGTCATTGGCGTACGAGTAGCGGTAGGTTATTGCTAGCCTACGAGTGGCCTTCTACTAGCCTACTGAGCAATCTACAGTATTAATAGTAGGTTATTCCTTTTAAGCAACAGGAGCCTGCCGGATGAAATTACTAGGCTAGGTGTTAATTTCACCTCTTTGGTTGGCTCGCGTGACGGCGCGGGTGGGGCGGGGCGGTCTCGCCTGTTTACCCACCACGTCGCAAACGATGTCATAATATGTAGCAGCACTAGTTTTACAAGGGCTGCACACGTCGCACAGGTCATCGACCCCTACTTCATGATTTACTACTACTGTAGTTGTTTCAGGGCGGACATGTTCTTGCCCTGTATGATGAAAACCTAGGACAGATAATCGACGCGTTCGTCATGATCTCCAGTGGGTACCCCTATTTAAGAGTACCCCCAAGATAAAAGCATTCGGGATTTTAAGAGTGGTCAAATCGACATGTCCCGCCTATACTAAAAGCTATATATTGCTCTTTACAGATAAGAGCAATGTGGAGTTAACCCTTTTAGAACTGCAGTCCCGTTTTGGGGACAGATTACTCAGAATTAGAGTGGTTTGTCCCCATCACGGGACTGCAGTTCTAAAAGGGTGAACCCATTCAGAACTGAAAAACGTATTCCAGACCAATTCCGAGCAGTTTGTCCCCAAGTACGTGGGACCAGTTCTTAAGGGGCTAAGAGCGCTTGTTTTGGCTTGTCACGGGGCACTCTTAAATCGGGGTACCCACTGTACCCACTGTAGATATTTTGAGGGCAGAATATATCCCTGGTCTGTGATGTACAGCAGTACTTAGCTCATGTTGACGGGCGGGAGCCGTTGCAGCGTTGTTGTATGATAGGCCACGTTACCTGAGTTGGATCTGTACTGCTGTACAGATCTTACTAAACATGTCATAACGGCAGATTATAATCGAAATTATCTAGACGTGATCTGTTGGACGGTCGCAAGGGTGTGTGTTTAGTTTGGTACCCGGGCACCAGATCTGGTTTTGTTGATCATACCCGGGTACCGAATCTGGTTGTACATGGATCGTACCCGGGTACCCCGGCACCAATTCTGGTTATATATTGATCATACCCGGGCACCAAATATGGTTATATTGATCATACCCGGGTACCCAGGTACCAAATCTGGTTATATTGATGATATATTGATCATACCCGGGTACCCAGGTTCCAAATGTGGCTATATTGATCATACCCGGGTAAGCACCCGGGTACACGCAGAGGATGTATGTACCCTATTTAATACTAAACATATCCGTGTGGGGTACATACTACCGCTGTAGCGGGCGGAGCATCAGCGAGCAGCAGGAGCAGTGCAGCTGTTTGTTCTCAATTCGCGTGTGGCCTCGCTACGGTTTGATTGGTGTTTTGAGTTTTTTTCGCGCGGCGGCGGCGGAAGGTATCATATACCAGATATATTAGAACAATCTGTCAATGCACAACGAACGGTGTCTTTGAGCTATTATACGCATAATATACGTATATACGCGTACGTAGCCTAATTAATTGTTGTGGTGTTTGGTGTTTGTTGTTATTGCTGCTGCTGCTACTTTACTGCTGCTTTTATTGCTGCTGCTGTTGTAACTGCACCTGCCGCTGCTGTCTCTACTGCGAAAGTTCAAGTTTGTGTCTTTTTTTTTCAGTCTACGCGCACAGCCAAACTTTTCTCCTGTGCCAGGCAGTGCAGGGGCGTCCAGAAAAAAGAGAAAACGACACACCACACCCCCAGAGGTCGGAATAGAAAACCGTTGCAACCGTTGTGATCACATGATGAAATAAGAAAATGGGGAAAAAAAATTATCCTTATTTTCATTTTTTTCACTTGGTTTTAGTACCCCCCCCCCCCTAACGAACAAAAAAATCCGAAAAATATTTTTTCGACCACCCTCGCCTGTGCTGTAAAAAAATTAACATTGTTGTGTCAGAAATGAAATTGGATGTTGCGATATAGTATCCTCTCGCCCATGTAGCCCGGGTATGTATGTGGAGCAGCAAAAAAATACACCCGTGCGACTAGAGTCGAGTACGTAGAGAGGCAGTGCGGCGGGAAGACGTTGGCGGTTACTAAACCCCGCCCATGCTCTGAACAGAACCGAACAAGCTTCGTAGTCCGCCCCCCTCAAAATAAAATGTTGACACAGTAGTGGGTACCCCCGAGTTATTGAGAAGTCCCCGTGACAAGCCAAACTAGGCGTTCTTAACTACACAACGCTCTTCCCTGTACGCAGTGAAAAATATATACCAGGATGGTTTCTGTGCAGGCGGAACGTGCCTATTTCACCGCTTTTTTTTACTCCCGACTGCTCTTATCTCGGGGCGAACTTAACTCGGTATCATACCCACTGCTGTACGTATTCATATGTATAGTTACCGAGGTTGAAAGTTACCCGCGCGGTGTCAAGGTGGCACGTGACCCGTAAGGGCGTGACGGCGTATCCTCTAGATCGCTGGAGGCATCGTTTTATTGGCGGGGCAAAAAACATCCGCGTTGTTTTTGGCGTCGTTGACGCTCCTGCGACATGATTTCGGTGTATGGGGGCCGTGTCCTGTCATATCGCAGGTGGAAGGCTCGCACATAGTCCGACAGATAATGGCCTAGATCATCTATGATATAGATTCTGATCTACAGTAGATTTAGATCCAAATGTAGGGGTTAGTGTCTCAAGTTTTGTGTTCCGGCGTTTTTCGAAAAAATTACCTTCTCATAACACTGGAACCATACGCGGGGGCCACAACCAATCCCCCGATTTCTATACTTTTTTTCCTAGCTAATAATTCAGAATTGCGGTAAAGACGGCTCGGTAGGTACGAAGTATGTGCGTATCGTATAATATGTGCTGCTCAAGAATACCGGGTACGAGTACCAAGTCCCGCACACTTTCCATGTGGTGGGTGGTGCATCCGGGCGGCATGTCGGTGGGGATAACGTGCACCCCGCCCAGCCGAGCCGAGAAGGCTGGCAGTCTTCTTGACGACCGGCTACGTACGTATCCACGGGTACAGCAGTAACGTTCACAGACAAGAGAGGGAGCGAGTTCGCTCGTAGTGGGAATTGTGCCCTCGAAACGGTGACCTTGTCGTTCGGGTGTGTACATGCGTCGTGTCGTCGAAAAAAACGGCTGTGATAACTGTTTCGCCTACGTATAAAGCAAAATGCTAGGTGTAAATGAACGCTATCTACTGATGTAGTTGGGTACTCAGAAAGAACGGTTCAATGTGAATACACACACTGACACATGATTTTCGTGAACGTAAATATCCTAAAAGACGTGAATGTAGAGGCTGTACTTCGAAATACAGGTAAATGCTTACCTGGTTTGTATTGTCATACAAAGCATATTGTGTAGCCTCTACGTCCTCGCAGTAAAAAAAACATCCTCGATCGACATTGAAGAATACCGAAACACCCGAGACACCTTAGACACCTTACGTCGTACATACACACATACTGGATAATAGAGGGATTTTTCCGATACGATCACAGCTGAGTTTTTTTTTTTCAACATATAGATCAGGCAATGGTCCCTCCATAGTTCCGGTATGCGCCAGCCGACATCACCGACACTACAACGACAAGCGGCACTACTACTCCGCTCCGCACACTGCCACTCCAGTTAATCCCATCTTTGTCAAGCGATTTCACATATGGCGGGGGCAGTCGGCACGAATCAACCGGCACTATTATGTGACCTCCCTTGAGTTCCACAGCTGTCAGATTTTGTTCCCCTCAAAACCCGTAGTTCGCGCGATTGAAGTATCCCTCTCAGCTTGCAAATATGAGTTTCGATAATATCCTCGATCTCACAGCTGTCGTTTTTATTTTTATTTTTTTCAATATAGAGGACCGCTACTGCTGCTGCTGCTGTACAAATAATCTAGGCGGGTACACTTTGCCGCCTTTGTAGTTGGGTGATGCATCCGGCGGGCGGCATGTCGGAGGGGACGCGCAGGCCGCGCCGCGCGAAAGCGGACGAACTCGTTTTTTTGGCAAGTCACCTCTCGGTCATCTAACTGCTTCGCAGCTTGCAACTGCTGCTTCGCCCGCACCCACGCTTTTGTTGAGGTCAACCTATAGACTTGAAAAAAAGTGGGAATTATGGCAGAGGATCATCTTTTTATGTACGTAACAGGAATATGTTTTGCTGTATTTAATGAGAGACAGGGTTGACGTGCTGACGTTGGCGCGGACAGGGGAGTTATATAATTATGGAGGGTAACTACAATTATGCCTTTCGTATACTCGTAGATGAAGTAAAAGTAAGTGCGCCTGGATGCTGTACATATACGATACCTGGTGTGCAGTATAGGCCCACAAATAGAAAATAACCTTCTAAGGCTGTTATATTATAATAAGAACAAACAGTTCACGTGTTGAGGGGGCGATAAGAAAATCGAGCTGTGAAATCGCTCTCAGTGTCGAGAGCTACACTATATCCTATATAACAGCCTATGCCCATCCTTGTTCAAGAATGGCGTCACAATAAGCTGCTACTTATTAACCCATTCAGAACTGAAAAACTTATCCCACACTAGTTCCAAGTAGTTTTGTCCCCAAAAACGGGGGACCAGTTCTTAACCCATTCAGAACCAAAAAAAATGTCTCACACTAATTCCAAGTAGTTTGTCCCCAAAAACGGGGGACCAGTTCTTAACCCATTCAGAACCGAAAAAAATGTCCCACACTAATTCCAAGTAGTTTCTCCCCAAATTCGTGGGACCAGTTTCAGTTGTAAGGGGTTAACCCATTCAGAACTGAAAAAAATGTCCCAAACTAATTCCAAGTAGTTTGTCCCCAAAAACGGGGGACCAGTTCTTAACCCATTCAGAACCAAAAAAAATGTCCCACACTAATTCCAAGTAGTTTGTCCCTAAATTCGTGGGACCATTTACAAGTAGTAAGGGGTTATAACCCATTCAGAACTGAAAAATATGTCCTACACTAATTCCAAGTAGTTTGTCCCCAAAAACGGGGGACCAGTTCTTAACCCATTCAGAACCAAAAAAAATGTCCCACACTAATTCCAAGTAGTTTGTCCCTAAATTCGTGGGACCAGTTCTTAAGTAGTTAAGGCTTGCTCATAGTACGGTATGTAGGTGTTGGCTTAGTTACCGTAATCCGGACCCATATAACTACTGCTGTATACGAATCTATTGGCGACCGGAGCCATATTTTGTTTGTTTTTTCCTTTTACCGCCTGCTATGCTGCCTGCCCCCCCTTTACCCTATATATATAGGCGGAATACCTCGGAGAGGACGGCGAGTGGTACTTCTGGTTTACTGGCAGCAACGGCGATTTGTTCAACCTGACCCACGTGTTCTACGCCACGGAGCAGGACCACCTCAACATCGCCACGATTCAGCGGGTGAGTCCATGTGAAGCCATGCGACGAACATAACTCTTGGGCCGTCCCGTCCCGTCCCCCAGAGCCAAATTATTTTGATGGCGGCATTTTAGGGGAGAATGTTTTGATGGGGGTATTTTAGAGCGGCGATGGACGGCATTTCTTTGGACGCTTGCAATCGTGTATGAAAGTAACTACTACTCGTACCGCACAGCAGTAGTGATGCCTCTAATGTATACCAGGTAGTGCCGGTTGAGTAGTGCCGGTTGCCCGGTATAGTGCCTGTGGAATCGCTTGGCAAATATGGGATTCGCCAGTGTGGCATTAATAGTGCGCGGAGTGGTTGTGCCGGTTGCCGCTACGATACGCCGGTATTGTTGGCTGGCGCATACCGGAACTTTTTTGTTTTTGTTGTCCATCCCATTTAAAATTCGCCCTTTTCTCCCTTTTAGTACGTATTTATTTTTCCATCCGATTCAATATCTTCGCCTTTCCTTTCTCTCTCCATCCTGAGCGTAACTCAGATCCGGGGACACACAAGTAGGCTCTTCTCCCTCGCCCCCTTCTCACTACTGTACGTGCCTTGCATTTTTATCTCGAGAAGGTTTTCAGCACTCTTCCGTCGTCGACTCGCATCGAATTGTGCCTACCCACGCTATAATAGGGGCACTCGACAGCAGTAATCGGTGTCACTTATGAATGAAAATATCCATACGGAGACTCGAACCCCGGACATCAAATCTTAATTTGTCTTCGTGGTTTAACTGCTAGACAACCGGGGCGACCGGCACGATAGAAGGACCAACCACTACTGTACTGTATACACATTGTACTTACGCTCTGGCCGGGATTATAATCCCCGCTTGTTACTCACACCAGAGTACAAACGGTTATTATATTACCGAACAGTTTTTTTTACGGCACTGGTCTTGTTTCAGTGTGGGTTTCATGTTTCACGTCCGCCCTACAGCAGAGCAATGCTACCGCAGAGCAGAGCAGTTCGTGCGCACGTGACCGGTGGTCGTTTTTTCTTTGGCGGGCCGTCATTAGCCTAGACCATCCCTTGCCGCAAAGTATGGTGTGAATGTGTGTTCATATTGTTTTCATGATATCCGCCGGTATTTTGAACCAAAAAACGGTCCGTGTTTCGTGCATGCGTATGGATACACCGGGAATATTATGGGGGCCGCCTACATCGGGAGTCTGGAAAGGCGTGTAAGGAATCTACCGCAACTTATGATGCTAGGGCCTGGGTTTGAATCGCAGCTGATGTATCAAATTCCATCGCGACCGATTCAATAGAAATCAGGATTCCAAACATAGGGAACGATTTTTTTTTCGTAACGTCTTCGCCGGTTGTATTGGCCCCTCACCAGCCGGCGGAGAGGGGGGGGGGGTGTACCATTGTCATCCATGGCCGTAGTCGTTTGACCATACATAGACCCCGCTCTGTCGATTTCGCTCGAATTCAAGCGAGAGCCGGTTAATCGGGAATAAACATTTTATTTTATTTTATTTCGTCTAAATCGATTTGAATGAAACCAATCAAAAACTTTTGTCGCTCCGATTCACAGGCAGGCCTGAGCATAATAATAACACATTGCTTCTTTTTTTCCGGCTCCTATTAGCCGGCGGCACACCATCCCGAAAAACGGCACGACAGCGGCACCGAGTGCTGTGTCCTTTGTCCTCTCAGGCTGGCTTTCGCCGTTTTTGGATGCCCCTAATTGCGAACCCAACCCCTATATTATAACCCTAACCCCAACCCTAATCATTTTGGGGGGCTCGAGGTTTGGCAGCGGCGGTCGCGCGGTTCCGCCGCCTGTGTTGGTGACGGTTAAAACAAAAAAGAAACGCCTGCGGTGGAACCTTGAAAAGTGCTGCTACAATCAGAGCCTGTCGCCCTTTTTAGGTTTTAGGTGCAGCCCTCGCCGCCGCCGCCGCTTTATTTTTTTTTTTTTCCGTCTACCAATACTTTACAAACGTCCGTCTGATATTTGATGCCCTGGTAAGGAGCTGGTATGTATATTCCTAGTAACGGATAACGACCGCCGCTGGCAGCTGGCAGCTCATGCAGCGCGTCGCAGGACCCAAGAGGGAAGGGAGCTCAACCTTATTCGAGAAAGTGGTTGAGGGTCACTGCTGTACGAGACGAACATAACTAACCATCGTCGACGCCATTATGGAGGTCGCCTCCTCAGATGATGTCGGCCGTGTCGGGGTCTTGAGCAGGGTTGGCCGAGGCCGCACGGACACTGGGTGTGCTGGATGTCGACGGGTAGATTGGAAGGTTTAATGTGAAGAACACACATACACCGTCGACACCCAGCACACCCAGTGTCCGTGCGGATTCATCCTATTAATAGAGAGATGTCAGTTGTGTGGTCACAAAACCGTGACACAGATATACTATCGTTGCAATGCAGGAGGCAGAGCAGACAACGCAATGACATACACGACAGGCACGACCGACCCTGCTAGCGATCCAGATGCGTCAAAAAAAGAGGAACACGAAAGAAAGTAGAATAACGTGAAAAGAGAAGAAAATGCTACTACGTGTACTGTCAAAATAACTGATACATCGAGTTTTGATATAAAAAATGCTTGCACATCTTGTTGAGCCCGCACATATCCAACACAGACCTGCCGTAGTGCGCGGACTCTGTGCAGTAGGTACAATAGTCTTCCTCAAAGCCCTATCTATGAGCAATCCAACTACGGCCTAAGGCATTGATATCGTACTTTGCTCCACCGGGCCGCCGTTTACAGTGGACGCAAGCAAATTTATCATACGTACGGTAGAAGTGCACAGAGATGGTATATAGTACTGCTGTAATACGGTACGTATGGTATGTATTTATGTATGGTATTTCTACCAGGCTCTTCACTTCAGGAGCCCTGTGCCTTGCACGAAACACAAACGCTCACAAAACGTAAATGAGCAATATACCGGGTATCATAGCTCAGGTCCTCGCTCGAGGAGCTCCGCCTGTCACAAATGGCGTGGCGCAATAAGTTCTACCTCTCTCTATAGCCAGTGTCCTTCGAATGTTTGGGCTATGGAGCTGTAGCCCATGGACAAACTGCTTGGAATGCGCATACGTGCAGGTTGTCTTCAAAGTAGCCTTCGGGTACGCATACCTGGTGCATCGTATATATATCCAAGGCAGTGTTGGGATTGATGACGTGGAGCTTCTTGGATGACGAGCATCATAACCATTTGGCACTACATCTAGTACAAGCAGTAGCTTTAACATAACACGCGTCAGACACTTCCTGCAAACCGTGTGAGGATAGCCACATCTTGTTCTGCTCTCCTTCTGTTGCAAAGCTAACATGCGCGTTGTGCCAGGTTTTGTGTTTCGTTGCCGTGTGTCCATGGTCCCGGTTGAGGTTTGTATAATGATCAAGAACACAAATCATTCTCTGGTGGTTTTTAGTTTTTAGTAAGTTCTAAGACCAAAGGTTATGGTACCACTTTGTGGCTCGTTCATAATCTTATCAGCAACATAGTGCCAAAGAAAATGGGTGTACCCCTCGTATGGAGCATAAAGTTGGCCACTATGTTCCCCAAGATTGAAAAATCCAACGAAAAGGGGTGTCTCGCCATCATCTGACCCCTGAGATGATGCCAGGCACAATACGCCATTATCTTGGTTGGCTCTTTTATTGTTCCGCGAATATATACGATAATACATGCTTTGCACTATATACGAGAACGATACGTATAACTTGTACGTATGACGTACACCGGGTACGTATACGAAAATGATACGTACCAAATTTTGAATACATACGAGTATTATGTTGTTTTGGCCATAGGCACATTTTTTTTTTTTTTTTTTTTTTTTTGTCCATCCCATTTATTATCTTCGCCCTTCCTTTCTCTCTCCTCCCTAGTCGTAACTCAGATCCGGGGTCACAAAGTAGGCTCCTCTCCCTCCTCCCCCACTACGGTTCTTGCCTTGCATTTTTATCGCGAGAAGACTTCAGCCTTTCCTTCCCTCGTCGACTCGCATCGAATTGTGCCTACCCACGCTACTATTAATTGGCGCTCTCAGCAGTTGATTCCGTTTTTTATTTATTTTTGCAAATAAACTCAAAAGTCCGACCCACGTGAGATTCGAACTCCAGACATCAACGTTCAGAAGCGTTCGAGGTTACCTCTAGACCATCGGGGCGACCGACACACTGCTGTCACCCAAATCAAATCAACCCCACCCCCGCGTCAACGTTTGAACGACACGAGGAGACGCCAGACGACAATGCCCTACCAATAGACCGCAACCTACATATTCATCGTACTCGTATATATGGTATGTACGTACGTATACGTAAATCTACGACGAAGCTCAACAACTTCAGAAGTCGGAACAATCACCTTGTTTGAATCGTGTGACGTGCCATCCAGTCGTGCTGCCATTCCATCTACAACGTGAGTACGTATTATAGATTAATTAACAACCACTCAATTGGTCGATCTCACACCTGCAGCACTTTGGAGGCATCTCCCTTCTTACTTCTTTACTGCTGCCATATGGCTCATGTTTAATGGTTGCGGCCCTCCAGCCGCGTATACGATATCACGTAAATAATCAACACCCTGGGGTCCCCTATGATTTATGGCGGTCAAAATGTGGACTGCTGTCGTTTCACCTGGTACCAGGTAGCCCATATAGCTCGAGCAGGAGTCATGCTTCTGAAGCAAGACCTTGCCCGCGTTGTTCGTCGTTCGTATGCCACATGCTGCGAGTTGCGCGCGGTCACGGAAGGCGGTGTTTCGTAGACTTTTCAATTCGATGTTTTCTTCTTTTTTTTCCCGCCAAAATGATGCCTTATTTCCTTATTTTGATGAGTACACACGAACAATTGAAACGAAGCACAACAGTGCTTGTCATACATACATATGTATACGTCGTACATGTACTATGTACGAGTATGTATTGTGAAATGACAAATAAATGTATAAATAATAAATAGACCTTGATTTCGTTTGTTGGAGAAGAGGGAAGCCCGGCATTACATTATACATGATATATTTATATCAGAGGCACGTATATACATCATGTCTGGTATATACGCGCGTATTCGATCGGGTTTAACGAACTTGTTTAACCTTCTTGCTCCCGTTGGCGAAGAAAGCCGGCTTCTCGAACTCCAGCCCACTAATGGCATACCCGGAGCACGGGTTTCCACACCGTAAATAACTTTATCGATCCGGGGGGGGTCACCGTTTTCGTCCCCGGTCTGTTGGAGTTGTAGATGTGGGATCTGGGGACAGGACCTTCTATATCCTCCCCGGGTGTCGCTGGTAGGGTTGCATCCCGGCCTCAAAATTTGGAACCGGTAACCGGACCGGATTGTGGGGGGTTCAGACGGAACCGGAACCGGGTACCCGGCCTGCTTTCAGCCCGGGTACCCGGGTACCCGGATTACCATGCACTATCTTCTCCCCTTTTAGCGTTCCAGCGGGTCTGAACGGTCCGCAGGTGGCATGGTAAGGCGGACGGAGGGAGGGAATGACTTCATTGCGTCTATTATCTCGATGAGTCATGCCAAAGAAAGAAGATGGAAGGCAGAAGGCTGCCTCTCCAAATTCCCGGGGTAAATTTATTTGTTCCGGTCCGGTTCCGGTTCCGACGGTTCCGGGTACCCGCCACCGGGTACCCGGTTCTCACTCAGACGGGATGCAACCCTAGTCGCGTGTTGTGCGAAGGCTGTAGGAGAAAAGGAAAAGGGAGAGTCTAGGGGCACAGTGTATGTATAAATTAACGTATATCCCAGTCTTGGGGCCTCCGTAAAGCACAATCAACGGGTACCCGGGTACCCGGGTACCCGGGTACCCGGGGTCCAAACTATCCGGGGTGAATTATTTGTCCCGGTCCGGTTCCGGTTCCCGACGGTTCCGGGTACCCGGTTCTTAGTCAGACGGGGTGCAACCCTAGTCGCTGGCTTTATTTTCAAGCCCCAGCCGATCAGCGATCGGCCGGCGGGTCCGGAATTTCCACATCGTGCGGGGCGGTGTCGATCCGGGGGGTCGACATTTTTTTCCGCGTGGTGTGTCAGATTTGTAAATGTTTGGAAGTGTTTTACGATGCGGGGATGACAATGTATCCTTCCCGGTTGGCGCTGGCTCCCCGAACTTCAGCAAATCAGTGGCGCTACTGCTGGTGCTGCTGCTACTGCTGCTGCTGTTTTTGCTGCCGCTGCGTGCTTTGTCGCTTGGGCACCCTCGTGGCAAGCCTGCTGTGCTTCGCGGTTTCATCGATTTTGCGACGTCGGCTGTCGTTGGAATATTAAAAAAAAAAAAAGAACTCGTCTATACAAACCCACATCTCTGTGCGAGATGAGAGTTGATTCCGATCGCCGACAGCCGCACTGAATGAAACACAGGGCCACGGCCTTCTTTTACTGCTGATTCAAGATGAGATGCGTGGGCCTTCGTCGGCGCGCTGCTGCTGTTTTTGCTACTGGTGCGTGCTTCGTCCCGCGGACAGTCTGCCTGCTGCGGCTGCTGCTGCTGTTCGTTCGCTCTTTCCCCCCACGTCACAGCTCGAGACTAAGGAAAAATGCAAAACAAAAATCGCGGTGGATTATTATTTTTTACATCAATCAGCACGTACTAGCCAGCCGGAGCATGACCTATTTCGGTCTGAGATTTTTTGTTGTTTTAGGTCTGGAATTAGCCGCTCGTACTTCCGGAGAGTGAAACTAAAGTACCGAGACTGTCTACTGACTGTACTTCTATTGTATTTTGTGCAGTATTTTGTATTTTTCGGAGGGTTTTCCCCCCATTTTTTAGTTGCTTCCTCGTAAAAAATGTTTAAAGCGTACTGCCGCTGCTATGGGAAGACTACCGATATATACGTATACAACATATATTCGTACTTTATCGTACCTGGTGTGATATTTCATGATATTACAGACATTACACCTGCCGCTAATATGGTAGACTACCAGTATATATTCGTACTTATCGCACCTGGCGTGATATTTCATGATACTGTATGTATCTGCCACGAGTATTTTTTCAGGTCTACTGCTGTGTTCCGTATTTGAAATGTGAGCGGTGGCATTGGGCATTGTTGGTATTTGGCATGCATGCATGTGTGCATGCAATGATGGAATGTCACCTCGCGACTATGACGGGTGACGACCCCCTACGAAAAAAGGCGCGATTGCCGTACATGGCACATGGTCATGGCATTTCGTTGTCTGCTCTGCTTCCTGCATTACAAGGTAGGGTCTCTTGTGTCGTGGTTTTTTGTCACCACGAACTTGCAGCTCCCGTAGGATGGAGAATCGGCACGGATGCACGGACACTAGGTGTGCTGGACTGGATGTCGACGGGTGTGTGTGTGTGTTCTTCACATTAAACCTTCCTTTCTACCCGTCGACATCCAGCACACCCAGTGTCCGTGCCGATTCTTCATCCTAAAAAGGTACCAGTTCTGTGGTGACAAAACTACGACACAGAGATACTACGCTCAAAGAACGGTTTAATGTGAAGAACACAACACACTTTACTTACTGGTGTCAAGCCCATGAGCGTCACGATTCACGACAGCGAGAGTTGTGTGTGTTTTCCACCAACATTTATCGCGCATTTAATCATGTATCCGCTCTTTCCACCCATTCGACATGCCTATTTTAATAGTGTGCAGCGATATTGTTGCTCGTGGTGCGCGTGTGCGTGCACATGACCTAATAAGCCAATCAGAACAATCGCTAGCGTGAGTCCCTGAGTCGCCACATGGCGTGTGTGTCAACCCTTTGGTGGAGGAAGCTCTACGACACTACTATTTTAATAATACATCTGTTGATGTGTCAACCTTTTTCTTGCATTTGTGGCGAGCCGTCGTGTCTGTGCTCTCGTTCAGCAGCAGTGCGTGCGTCATAATAGCCGGTCGCCCCGGTAGACTAGTGGTTAGCTTTAAGGGCTACTATTAATAGCATTGGTACCCAAGATCGAATCCAACCGTGGTGAGATTTTTCCTTTATTTGAAAAAGTATAATGGAACCAATTGCTGAGAACGCTTTCGTGGCGTGGGTAGGCGGAATCCGACGCAAGTCGACGAGGGAAGAAAGTGCTGAAACCTTCTCGCGGTAAAAATGCAAGGCAAGAACCGTAGTGGGGGAGGAGGGAGACGGGCCTACTTTGTGACCCCGGATCTGAGTTACGACCAGGAAGGAGAGAGAAAGGAAGGGCGAAGAAAATAAACGGGACAGGAGATGGACACAAAAAAAAAAAAAAAAAACGGCTGGACCAAACTCAACCTATCAAAATTTGAGAAGGCTGGTAAAGATAGTTGTTTTCGGCCTGTACCACGCCTCTCTTAAATCGGGGTACCCACTACTAATAACTGTACTACACATTAAATCCTTCCCTTTACACAAACATATATATATACCTATTTAATAGTATATTCATACGTATACTTAATCTGTGACAACATAATAATCTTCTCTGAAATTAAAATTAAGACTCAGGACGAACACTGGATTGTTGTTGTTGTTATCTTCACATTAAACTCGTTTCAGTTGCTAATCCCTATAGTCTGATCTAGCAAGATCACGGCCCGTGGTAAGTACTTAGTATTTGCGTGGTTGGGTAGAGAAACAACGGTTTAATGTGAAGACAAAACACACACAGGGTGGAATGTGAAGTAGAACTTATTTTTTTGCGGATTGTCACCTAAAAAGAGATGCGCGTGAAAACTACTATTGATACTACGTACTGTGTTGTAAATGTAAAGGCCATTCCCATGTGTGCAGGCGTAACTTAACTAAAACCGTACACAATCAACCATGAAGTTGTCAATGGACACCAGGTAAATAATGGTGCCGAGAGACAGGGTGGGATGGGATTTATTTTTTTACCACACATGCTTGATGATGAGACGAATTTTGTAGACATATTTTCCGGTAGATTCTGTCCCTCTGGATAATGTACTGAATTCTGAGAGGTTGGTTCCCCCAGGTTTCGAAAATCTCGCGACCGTACGTAATCAACCATGCTGGCACGAGAACTTCGCAAATACTCTCACATCTCGGAACCGCCTGCGGTACAGATATCACATGATACATATGAGCATCTACATGCCACTTTTTCTGCCAGTTGTATATACGAGGTATCGCCAGCAGGCGTTCTGACCGTTTTGATTCCGCATTCTTTCTATTGTATATATTATATATTATCTTGATTTTAGTGATCAGCTGTTTAATTAATGCAATGCCGACAACAGACAGCGAAAGCAAGCTTGAGGCAGATAGATGGGCGCACGGGGCACGAACGACCCTTCTATAGATACATAGATATGGGGGAAATCCGTTGAAAGTGAAATATCGATATTTTGTCGCCTCCGGCCTCCATATCAGAATGTCTTCCCTAGGCAGCCTTTGGTATTATATTTTTGGAGCCTGTTCTGTGCCCACGGACTCACGATTCTGGACATGAGAGCAATATGTGTATATGTGTATGATATGTGTTCTTCACACGAAACCGTCCTTTCTACCCGTCGACATCCAGCACACCCAGTGTCTGTGCCGATTCTTCATCCTGGAGAGATACCAGTTATGTCGTCACAAAAACTACGACACAGAGATACTACAGCAGTACGCTCCAATGCAGTACGCAGAGCAGATAATGCAATTGTGCTATTATACGACAGGCGCGACCTACCTTGCTAGCAATCCAGCTGCGTGAAAGAGAAAAAACAAAACAAAAAGCGCAAAGGAAAAATAAAGAATAAAAATAAAGATGCATAATTAAACAGATCAACAAAAGTTCATGTATACCAGTAATATTCTGCTGCATAAGTAAAATATATTTTGCAGGGGTGGCAGTTACCGGCATACCAGTAGTTACCGATAACACGTCAGCGGTAGTGGTAACTAAAAAAGTTGCGGTACATTTTTGTGTCCCCTATCCCCTGGTAAATGACGTCCACGTATATAATGGAAACCCCACTCCACGTTAAGTAAGCCATCCCCCCGGGGCTGGTTCAAATGCACCCCCTGGTGTATTACCGGTACAGGTAACTTCTAAAGCTGAATGTAGGTAATTACCGATAGGTAACTGACTTTACCACAGGTAACTGCCGTCCCTGATGTTACGCGTATTCTTGTATATACTTGTATTATACGACGCAACTACTGCTACAGTTTTTGCTGGTTTGTGCATTGAGGCGTGTAGTAGTATAGCGGGCGTACGACAATGGTCATGCATGTGTCCACGGAAAGGTCTCGATGAGAAGTTTCCAAAACCGCAACATTTGTTCGGTTTTGTGTGCCCTCCCTCGTTTTTGGACAAAACCTGCTCGGAATTTCGTCCTGAGGTATTCTTCCACTTCAAGAATTTTTTGGAGCCTGTCCTGTTATTACCACGGACTTTGTTTTTTGCGGTCAGCCATCGTGAGAATACCAGCAACAACACGCTGCGCCACACCACACATCACAACACCCCCACCCGCACCCGCACCCCCCTACTCACACCCCATCCAACCTAACCTAACTCCTTTACCCCTGCCTTGTTGAACCCGCCCGCGGCAGAACTGGAGCCCCAACATGGAGGCGGCGCTGTACAGCCGAGTGGTGAGGCTGGAGATGTACTGCAACAACATCGAGGAACGCGAGTACGGGTACATCTTCTTCCGCGTGGGAGACGAGGAGGACTCGTTCGGCCTCGAGTGCGACGAAGTCCCCTGCCTCTGCGAGGAGGAGGGGGACAACTGCGATAGGTCGGGAGCGCAGCGCCGCGCGGGAATGGGCAGCCAGGGCGTGCAGCAGTGGGTCGTGGCAATGTGCACCCTGGTAGCGATGGGAGCCGTCTCCACGTTCATGAGCAAGTCGCCATCGTAGTCGCCGGCGCTTTGAAGTCGCCGGCGCTTTGAAAATGTTTCGCGGCGGCGCAGAGAGGGGAGGGGTGGGAGGAAGCGGGCGGTGGGGGGGTGCAGGGGCGGGCTGGCGTACTCATTGGTTGCTTGCCTTGAGTCATTTGACCATTGACCACGCATCCCTTTGGAGACGGGGGGTGGGGCAAGCCGGGCGTGCAGCTAGCTAGTAGGCGGTGTCGCGATGAGCAAGCACCCTTACAGCATGAAGGACCGTCTCGATGTTCGTGGGAAGGTTATCAGCGATCGATGACGGCGCTTTGGAAAGCTCCACGTGAAGGAGGGGGAAGCAGGGGCGTGCAACGCTCGGACCGTGGCGCTGTGTGCACGTTGCTGGCGATTGGGTGGCCGTCTCGACGTTCATTAGCATCGCGTCATCGCCGGTGCTTTGAAGTGCTCCGCGCGCGCGTGGGGGGGAGGGTAAGCAGGGAATGTGCCACGCGGGGAGGGGAGGGAAGGGGAGCGGAGGGGCGGGGCAGGCAGGCAGGGCGTGCAGCAGTGGTTGGTCGCGATGTGCATGCACACACCTGTCGCGATTGGGGCCGTCTCGGGCGTTCATGGGGAAGTTAAACCATGACCAATGACGGCGCTTTTGAGTTTTTTTTTTTGCGCGCCCCTCAAGCTGACGGTCGCCAAAATTTAGCGTTAGCTCGGATGGTCCGTGAGCAGTGGTAGGTGCCTTAATTTTTGGGTTGTCGCGATGTGCACACGTTGGTGGCGGGCGGCTGGCTTCTTGACGTTGATGGGAAAGCCTTCGTCGATCACGATTTTTTTTTTTAGTTTTTTGCGCCCCCGAAAGCTACGTAGGGCAGCAGGGAGCGGGCGGACGGGCGCCACAATAGCGTTAGCTCTGGGATGCTCCGTTCGCTGGTGTCTTTGCCACCAGCGCGGGAAAATATGCCGAGACAAATTTGGGAAGGGAAGGGAGGTAGGAAGGAGGGAAGGGAGGGAAGGAGGGAGGAAGGAAGGCGGACTTGATTTGTGTCCGAGGCTTGGGCCTCGTTCGTGCCGTCTAGGGGCTGATGCCGCCTGGATAAAAGGCGCCATTGGGTGACTTGACCCCCCGAGCTTCGCAACGCGGCATGGCATGGCATGGCTGTGCGCATGCATGCAGCGTGAGCGGGCTTTTTAACTGGCTTGGGGGGGCCGCAGAGGTCGAGAGGAGTCTCGCTGTGAGTTCATATTCTTTGAATTTCAAGCTACCGCCGTTTCTGAGAGTTCGGATTCTCTGAACTTGAAAGTTACCGCACGAGAGAGAGATACTCTTTTTTATATCTAAATAGTCTGGAGTGCGGAAATCAGGACGGGGCTCAACAGTCCCAGCCCAGAAAAGCCACGTAAGAGCTTTGAGCGGATAAGAGGCGAGGAGAGGAGAGGAGAGGAGCATGATAAAAAAGTCTTTTAAGTGGGAAAGGCAGGTACCAGACCAGAGTATAGTAGTTGTATTTATTTTCTTCAGTCGTCTTTTGTTGAAGCCAATGAAAAGAGGAGGAAGATAAGTCTTTTTGGTAGGAGTTCCAACGCATTTCGCGTTTTTTATGATTCTTGTTGACTTTTTGGAAAAAAAGAGCGTTTCGCGTTTTTGTTTGATGAGTCCTGTTCACTTTTTGAAAAGAAAAAAAGTGTTGTGTTTTTTTGTTTTGTGTGATTGAATAAATCCCGATTTTCTGGCGGCGTCGTGGTGCTTCTAAAGTCGAGCCTAGGCGGCTAGCTTGGATACTATAATGCTGCCACTACTGCTGTGTCCGCTGTCTGCTTCTTGCTGGTTTGACGCGCGGTTGGTGATTTGGCGAGAAGGCCCGAGTGAATAAAATTGCAGGCCTTGATCGTGTTGAAGGTGCATGCCACGCGCTTGTGGTTGCGGGCTGATTATCACTTGTTCGACACCGTAGGTTGAATGTTTACTGTGTGCGAGACGAGCATAACTAACCCTAACCCTTGACCCAATCAGCTACGATTGGGGATATAGATTGGGTCGGGGTTTTACCCCTTCGTCTCGTACATGACGTGCGTCAGCCATGGCGTCGAATAAGTGATAAGCTCTCCTGTTTTTGTTGGTGTCTTGAGGGTCAACTGAACCGGGACCTTTGATGTTATCGATTTGTCTTGTGTGGCACTCTCTTTTTCGTTCTTGTCTTTTTTTTTCTATTAGTGCACCCCCCCCCCTCCCCCGATTTCGTCAGGGACACCTCTTGAAGTGCCCCTGTGCTGACGAACCAATTGTAGTGAGTAGGCTCTAGCATTGTAACGGTTTGCCGATGAGGGCCAATGAGCGAACGGGTCTCTCACCCCGAGTAGGTTTGGTTGGCGGAGAAATCGGTTTCCGTTTAGACTGTTTTCCCGACGAATGTATGTTAGTTGATGAACCATGCGAACAGCCTCTTCAGCAGGAGTCTGTTCGCCCGATGGGAAAAGGTTGGGGAGACCTGTTGATCAATTAATGCGGACATCCTCAGCAGGAGTCTATTAGTGCGATGGTTGGGGGGAACTGGTTGATCGATTATCCATGCGGGAAGCCTCCCAGCAGCAGCAGGAGGAGGAGGGTCTGATGCGATTGGGGAAGGATTTTCCCATCAGAAGAAACAAAAACAGACAGATGTTCGACTGCTGCTGTGATGCGATGGTTCGGGATAAAAGGAGGATATTTTCCCTGTCGATAAAAAAAGCAGACATGTTTCGGCTGTTCGTGGGGCTTGGTTTGTCCACGCCTTAAGCCAGCAGCGCAATGTTTGCTCTCTTGCCGTCCGCCACCAGTGAGTGAGTCTCCGCGTTTTTTTCTGTTAGGAGCTTTACCATGGGGGGAATAATTTCGAGGCTGCGGTGGAGTAGACTACGTACGGTATGTATGAGTCGGCGTTTTGTTTCTGCGTGGCCCGGGCGCGTACGTACCCACGGTAGCAGCAGCAGGACCAGCATCGTGCGCACTATCCCACCCCGGGTGTGCGGGCGAGCCCCTCCGCCATGGTATTTTGTTTTTGCCGATCCCAGATTGTTGTCTTCGACGAAACATCTACCCCCTTTCTTGTGTTGGACGAGACCTATATAGCTACTCTTGCCTTGCGGTGAGCTTTCGCCAGCGCTGAGCCTGGCGCTGGGCCAGGCACTTGCCACGATTTTATTTTTCTGTCGATCCCAGATTGCTGTCTTCTACAAGATCTACCGTCCTTGTGTCCAATGAGATCTGTCTACCCTTGCCTTGCAGTGAACGTTTTTCAGCGCTGAGTCTTGCGCGAGATACACCCTTATTGCGGTGAATCATTCGTCAGCGCTGAGCCTTGCCCGAGAGGCATACTTTCTTGCGGTGAACACCCATCAGCGCTGAGCCTTGCGCGGAGCCTCCGCCGCGAGTGTTATTTATGTCATTCCCAGCTTGCTGGCTTTGACGAGGTCTACTCTTCCTTGTGTTGGGGGATATATATCTACTCTTGCCTTGCGGTGAGCATTCGTCAGCGCTGAGCCTGGCGATGAGCCTCCGCGACGATGGTAAATATCCTGTCAATCCCAGATTGCAGTGTTCTACGAAACTTGCCCTTCGACATCTACTTTCCTTTTGCGGTGAGCATTCGTCAGCTCTGAGCCTGGGGCTGAACCCGGCGCTGAACCCGGCGCTGAGATTGCCTCCGCCACGGCGCATGTTCTGTCAATCCTAGATTACTGTGTTCGACAAGACGTACCTGTTTTTTGTCCACGAGAGATACCCATCTACCCTGCCTTGCGGTGAGCATTCGTTGGTCAGCTTTGCGTCTTGCGCTAAGCCTGTTACCGTCAAGCTGGGTGCACATCATTCATCCTGCAGGCGTGGCCCGCGTCGTGTGGGCATGATAAGGACTTCGTCTTTATCTCTGTTCTACGATTATCTGCCCGGTACGAGCAGCATATTCATGCATGCAGCTCGCCCGAGGCCTCTCTCAAACGCTCCATCACACCCCAAAGTTTGTCGAGTTCATACGCATAAACCACCACCGGGGTGAGCATCCATAGCGGCCTGGTCGTCGTACATCTGGGCTTTCGCACCCCAAAGTTGGGTATTGACACGGCGCCAGCACGCTACGTAGAGGGCGAGGGCAGGTAGTTATTATGGCCTTGAAAAGCCCAAGCCGACAGTGCCTGTATATGTACGGTGACTTGCCCTTTCGGGGATAACTCATCATTGTCCCCGTTCCCCTATCTTACGCACTTCCACCGGAAATTCCTCTTGAATCCACTGAACTACAAAGAGGACCGCCGTAACATCCTCCCCAGCTGACTGGCCAGGGAAAAGACAACTACATTACGTATACCAAAGACGGTGGACCCACGGTTGTCTGTATCAACCAAACTGAGGAAAAAAAAACGGTCAATTTCTTCGCTAAGGAATAACCTTCCCCAACATATAGACAAGATTGCACATGCGCCTCAAAACCAACTTATCGAGATAAATACTCTGTTTTCTTGGACTCCTACCACGCGCTATGCACCAAGACTGAGGAGAGAAAACCCGTTTTTTTTCCCGTGAAGGCAAAAATCTTCACAGCATGCTCTAGCCGGGTGCGCAGACATATCAGTACGAAACACGCTAGGATATCCTAGGATGGCCCAGGCGCCACAGCGCACGTGATATTTGTGCCACAAAACTAACGTAACAAGAGACGAACTGTTTTCTTGGACCCCCGCCAGCGCTATGCCAACCAAGACTGAAAGGGACAAACCCGGCCATATTTTTCCATTTAGGCCGAAAATCCCTCTTAGTACGCGCACATATATGTAAGCCTATGTATACACGATACCCAGATGCGTATGATAGCCGGACTGGGATTCCGAGTGCTCTCGGCGCTTCGAGGCCCTTTTATCGACACGTGGTGGACCTTTTCATTTGCTTCTTCCGCTACCGTATCCACCTCTGTCTCGACCGCACCCGGGGAGGGCCTGCCCGGTGGCCTGTGTTATGGTACTGCTGGCCTATTGGTAAAAGGTTAACTAATCTCCTACCCAAACTAAGCCTTATAACACCTGCCCCAGAGCTCGTGCGGCCGGCGTAAGCTCAAACGTATGCCAAACCGTCAAAATGTCGGCATGTGCATGCCCGCTTCAAAAAAAAAACGCTCAATATCCGAAGGTGGTACTGTAGTAACACATATAGTGCGAACTGCACGATAATTTGTTATCGTTTGTTTCCCATTTATTTCTTTGGGCTCACGCATTTGACATCTATCCACTTTGAACTTAGTTTATGACCAATCAGCAGCTATCGGCTATGGCTTTCTTTAGGTCGCGGCCCATGTAGATCAGCAGTACAACGTTCTTGCTGCTGTCTGTTGCAATTTGCCGGCGCGCGACCGCGCGACCAGCGATTGTCTGCTGTGTTTATTACACGTACGTACGTGTTGTACAGTACTACTACTGCAACTATTTGCCCAACGTGTAGTATAATGTGGTGAGTGTGCAATGCTGTGCTGCTTGCTGATTGCTGCTGCACGGTGCTGCTTGCACGTCCGCCTTCCTCGACCGCACTGGAAAGGGTATAATACCCGACGACCTACCCAAGGGCTCGTGCGGGCGTCGTGAGGCCATAAAATGTCGAAGTATCTCCATATGTACGAGGAGAGAAAATATAAAAACGACAGCTGTGAGATCCAGGATTTCGTCGAAACTCATTTTTGCAAGCTGCGTGGATATAGGCTGCTCATGCATGTCTCATTTCCAACACAATCTGAATGATCCCGAACAATTTTCAGCTTACCAAAAGAAAAAGATTCTGGGGGGTGATGCGGGATTAGTAGTTTGGGTACTGGATCGATCGTGTTTTACGACTGATGCACGCAAACTGCAAGTATAGCTGGACAAAACATACTGTTTTGTAGGGGTTTTGTCTTCGGACAAGTAGCTGATGACTGCTCCCGCTTCGCGTTACTTCCGAGTGGTCAACTCCATGCTGCTTCGTACTGGTCGTACCTTTTTCTGGAGGAAAAGCTGCCGGTTTAATGAATCGGGTGGAATCAGCGTTTTTATTTTTCTTCACCCAAACATGTTTTGTTTTAATCCCCTCTTGGCAGTTCTGTTGTCGCATCTACGGCCTCCATTTACCTATGTCCTCGGCCATCCCGGGCTTGCGCGTAGCCGTGGTCGGGCGTCAACCTGCCACGGCAAAGCCCCCCTTGTATGTATATATTTTATTCACATGCGCCGCAAAATAGCGTGCAGAGAGGAAATACTTTCCTGGATCCCCTTTACGCGCACTCTATGCCAACCGAGACTTGAAAGGGGAAAAGCCGGCCACGTTTCTCCGTCAGGAAAAACCCTCTGAGCACGCCAAGTGCGCCGCAAAACGCCTCCACCCCAAATCTGTATACCTTCTGCATCTCGTCCTATAACATTTTCCAACCCGAGATCCGACTCGGTCGTGTCTGACGCGCTGGCGTCGTGGATCTTTTTCAGCGCCTTCTTGAATTCCTTCATGTTGTGTTCGTGAGTCTCCTTGGAATTTTCTTCCGCCTCCCATGCCTAACACACCAAGAGCGGTGCGCAGTCTACGGCCGAAAAGGGACTGGGGCTAGAAAGGGATCATGGGAGATGGCACAGGGCATCAAATCCTCGATCTCGCGATTAACAGGTAGCATACGCTGGGGCGATGTACTCGCTTCGTCGTGTGTGCTATGACTTACAGAGCTATGGAAACAACCGAGCGGTGACAATCCTGTGGCGACGCTCTATTGCACTATTGGCCTAGCCCAAATACGTGCGACGCCGTAGAAACTTAATCACTCCATATATTGAAACTGACCACGACAGACCGTCGTATCATCCTTCCCAGCTGATTGGCCAGACAGAGACCAGCCACACGATACCCGAAACAGTGTACGCTGACAACAAGGAAACTGAAAACAAGGCAAACATCACCACCCGAATTTTCACATTAATAGTAAGCCGACCGTGACACAGCATGGTGGCAGCATGCATACATGGCGTCGAGCACACACATATGCGTAACATATATCAACGCGATCACCAGTCGCAGAGGTGATGCTACGGCGGGCGAGCATGCGAGCACTCGCGACGGGAAAACAGAGCATGAGCAAGCAAAGAGCGATGGCGACACGGCGGGCGGACGAGTATACGAGCATGCGAGCACGCGCAACAAGAAAGTAGGGCAAACGCAAGCAGAGTACGGTGGCACGGTGGAAAAATCGAGTTCGATTCTCGGATTGGACACCATGTTACAGTCAAGCTGAGCGCACAAATTTCATGTTTTAGACGTAGCCCTCGTCTTGTGGGCATGCCACGGGCTTCGTCGTTTTTTTTCCATCCCATTTATTATCTTCGCACTTCTGTCTCTCTCCCTCCATACTAGTCGTAACTCAGATCCAAGGTCACAAAGTAGGCTCTTCTCCCTCCTCCCCACTACGGTTCGTGCCTTGATTTTTATCGCGCAGAGGGTTCAGCATTCCCAACGCTCGTCGACTTTCATCGAATTTTGCTAACTCACGCTTTCGCGCTTTCCGCTAGCCAAGATTGTTTTTGCGAGAAAAAGTCCGTACGAGTATATACGAGTATGCACTCGGGGGGGGCTCGAACCCACGACCTTGACTCTAACAGGGACGAGATTCACCTGTCATTCCACCGGGGACGCCGGCGGTCGTCTAGCCGTGTTCGACCCAATGGCTGTATATCGAGTATCTATCCGGAACGAGCAGCACAAGCATCGCTTTTCTCCCGAGGCATCTTTCCAACACTTATCACACGCCAGAGCTTGTCGAGCTCATATGCATAGACTACCGCCTCGACGAACATTCACGGCGGCCTGGCCGTAGTACATCTGAGTTATTGCATCCCGTAGCTGTTCTGGACACAGCGCCAGCACGCTAGAGGGTAAGGCTGTATAGCCTTCAAAGGCTCAATCTGCACGGTGGCTTGTTTCCTCTGGGAACTCGGCATTGTCTCCGTTCCCCTATGTTACGCGCCTCCACTGGAAACCCCGCTTGAATCCACTGTACTACAAAGAGGACCACCGTGACAGAACCATGTTCTGAGCCCTGCGCTGAGCCCTGCGCTGAGCCCTGCTCCTAGCCTTGCGCGGAGCTTTGCGCTGAGCCTTGCTCTGAGCCTTGCGCGAGCCTTGCCCCGAGCCTTGCGCTGAGCTTGAGCTTTGCACTGAGCCTTGCATGGAGACTTGCACGAAGCCTTACGGAGCCCAGCGCTGAGAATAGCACTGAGAATTGACGCTGATGACTGCGCTGAGTCCGGCACTGGGCCCGGCGCTGCGCCTGGCACCTGTTTGGTTGGGCATGACAACAACCAGCAATGCCTTTCTTTGCTCTGTGTCTACCTTGCATAGCCCACACGACGGCAATATATGCTGATTGGCGACGGTAGCTTTTTGTGGAATAAGACCGCCATACCTGGTACATATATATATTAGTTTTTTGGAAAGTCACCGACGTTTTGGAGACACACTACGCGCTTGGAAAAAAAGTGGGACGCGTGCTAACTCAGGTGGGGGTATCGCCTGATTTTTCCGAGGATCCTTGCTCGAGGAACTCCATACCTCACTCAACAGCTGGGCTTGAGAAACACTGTGAGCTAAAACCAGATACACAGGCAGTCCGGGCCAGTAAAATCTTGTAAACTGGACATCGGATCAACAGATGGTAGATAGCTCCTTGGTTGAGGAGTATACTAATAGTCAGTGACAACAATGTTTGGCCCCAAAAGTTCAACCTTCTACTACCTCGGCAGGGCTCTGGGAACATTGTTTTTTGAAGTGGTAAAAAGCTTTGACGACGCCCGGCCGTCGTCAACTATTGTTATAACTCACGACACGAAATAACCGAGAGGCATTTTAGGCAGATGGGGAGGGGGGGGTTGTTCAACATCGTGTCATGGTATTCATGGTATCCCCGGTCCCCCTCTATTGTTGAGGTGGCGTGTTTCTGATAGAAACACGCCGAGAAAATATTATACATATCGCCCGCTCTTCTCAAACTTCTATCTGACCAGGAAACCAGAGCGGCGATAATATAATAGCATCACAACATCCATCTTATGAGTGACTGAGTGCGTCTCGTCCCGACCTTCCCGACCTGCTTCCGGTAGTAGGGTTATAGCCCCATACCGAACACTTGTTATCCTGTACCTAACCTGTCCCAGGGAAGTACCTTAACCCTTTTAGGACTGCAGTCCTGTTTTGGGGACAAACCACTCTAATTCTAAGTAATTTGTCCCCAAAACGGGATTCCAGTCCTATGAGGGTTAAGAATCGCGGCAAGGAATACCAGCATTTTGTTTGCTTGTGTTTGTGCAGCTGCGGTGTTGCCCACCGAACGTCACTGGCCTATTTTGTTTTTCCTCTGCTGACTGCTGACACGCCCGCACTTGTATTACGACGTACAGCCATACCACTTTGGGCGGAAAGGTAAGGACCGTTTGGTCTTCATGTTACTGTTTAAATGCTCCTTGCATTGACGTCAGGAGTGGTAGCTGTGAATCGAGCGAATGGTAAGAAAATGTTGTCGGAAAAACGGTTGACTCATGACGCACAAAGATCCAAAACACGACATGATATGTGAAAATTTATACTTTTTGAATGCACCCGGTTGTATCTATTTAATAGTGCGTATTCTGCAAGGACTTGAGAGGGCCACCCCCCTCAATAAGGGTTGGAGGGGGGGGAGACCCCCCCCCCTAAGCACAAGCGCTGCGAAAAAGCTGGCGTTCTGCTGCTTCCAGAACCTGTGTCCAGCACATGACATCACACAATCGGGCTTGACAGTGTCACACTGCAACAACTTATCAAGTCTATTTCCAAGCTGCTTCCTCAAAGCGTGGTGTGTTCAGCGCTAAAAAAGGGCTTAAGAAAGAATACCAATACTAATAATAAAGCCTACCCCTGTGGTCGAAAATATAAGGATCGTTGGGGTGTAAATATAAATGCTAAAGGATCCTTATATTGCCGCTCAGAGTGATACGTTTAGGTTTGTTTCCATCGCTACTAAGTTTGGGTCCGTACGACGCAGGGGGCGCAACAGTATCCTACTCCTACGGCTGCGCGCTCACCACACGGTTCGTAAGTCGAACGATGGTTGTGTTTTTCCACCCGAAAATGTCTATCATGAGCTTCAACGTTGATCACTCATAAAATTTCCGACCAGAAAAGGAAGAATAAATAAAACCATAAAACGCTCCCAAGCGGAAGAACAAAATCATTGGAAACAGAGAAAAAAAACGGACGGACGGACGGACGGACGGACGGACGGACGGGCAAACAGACGGACGTAGATAATTGATGTCCCCACTCTTTGTCGACATTTGGTCGCTATCTCTAGGGCTGTTTCGGCCGTGTCAGCGCTTGGCCCTTACGTTATTGATCCTACTATTAATAGGTTTTGGTAATCCCAGCAGAAGGAAGAATACAAAAAAAAAAACACAAAACGCTCCCATAAGGGCAAAAAACAAAAATCTTTGGAAGCACAAAAAACAACGGACGGACGGACGGACGGACGGACGGACGGGCGGAGAGACGGACGGACGTATACATACGAGTAGACAATTGGTGTCCCCACTCTTTGTCGGCATTTGACGCGTGCTACGATAGAGGTATACTGTATACCACTTTTCGGCCGAAACGTCTCGGGAGGAATGACCTATTAGGGCCCGTTTTAACGAAGAAAAAAAATATCAAATCCGTTTTTCATTGGTCAGAACCCGCACCACCACCCAAGATTATACCCCAAGATCCTAATATTTGGTGCTGGTGCGTGTGTTGACCAATGAAAAGCGTATTTGAATTTTATTTTTTCCAAATTGAATTTATTTTGTACTCGTTAATATCGGCCCTTAAAGGCTTCTTGGCCCAAAATTGTCGGAATTCTATTTTTGTTGTTGTTGCCAATGTTTTCGTTGTATCGTATATAGGCCATGAGCTTGTTCATCATCAGGAGAGCGCTTTTTTTTTCCTTCCAAAACGGTATTGGGCGGGGTATAGAGCTCCTCAAGTGACCACCCTTAGAAGGCAAAAACATGGTGTGCACCTCTATCGTATATAGCATGCGTCATTTGCTCGGTATGTCCAGGGCCGTTTCGGACGTGCCAGTGCTTGGCTCTCACGTTCTTAATCCCTTTTGTTCAGTACCCGCAGGTATGTAGGTCTTCACAAAAACTGCTGTGGTGCCTCTTGAGGCTTCGCGTCAGGTTATCAATAGCATTTTCTGCTGCTCTTTTGTCCCTTTCGTTTACCGCAAAAAGGCCATCTCTCTTTGGTCCGGGGGGGGGGGGGTTACTCGACATCACACGGCGCGTGGCATCGTGTGCATCGATCCCGAGGGGTATTTGCCCCCCCGTGCTCCGTCTCGGAAGGGATGCGTGGTCAATGGTCAAATGATTAAGGCAAGCAACAAATGAGTACGCCCCCCCCGCCCGGGAGTTGTAGAGGGGCAATATGTATGGCATACTTATGCCTTTATTTATTATTCCGCATCGATTTTTTCATCAGGTGGACTCATCTCGTGGGAAGCCTTGAACCTCAGTGGCGTTTTGGAAAAGCCGTCCGTCATCATGGGTACTGTAGTCTTCAACCAAATACTATTCCCCTCCCAGGTGCTTGCCTTCAGTTTCATCGCGGAAATCGTGTAAATGTTGAATTAAACGGCGGCCCGTTCCAGGTTTGCACGAAGAAATACTCGCCAAAACAACACCGTCTCAACTACTGTTTGTCGCGCCAACCAAGGTAAAACCTCGGGAACAAATACTGCGCACACATACTTTCTACTTGAGCCACTGTTTGCGGCTACAACACAATACGTCCCGCTTCTACCGCCCCTTGAACAAGCGGCATGGCCTATTTATCTTGTCATAGCAATAGGTTGCGCCCTTTCACCTACCAAACGAATGGCAAGAACGGTATGTACTACGTTCCACCCCCGACGCATAATATATATATCACCACGCCAACAGCAAAGCGTTGTGATTTGTCCGCGTCAAAGCTTGCCGTCCTTGATCTGCCAAAAGGGGGCTCATGCTACAAAAAAGAGCGGACTTCCTCGGGAACTTGTCTTCTTTTAGGAACCAACGCATACAACCTATCCAACTCACCCACCCACCCACCCACTCACTCACCCACTCACCCACCCACTCATCCCGCGTGAGTTCATGAGCACTGGTACTGTGACTAACTACATCACACCTCCCCACCCACCCATTCACCTTGAGTCCACACGTATTACATGTACCACAGCCACCACCACTACCACCACCTAGCTTACTTGCGTTTCCAACCCCCCGTATCCCCTCTCGACCAAGGAGGTTGGATGGCGGTCTAGTTGTGACCTGTCCAAACCAATCAAGTCAAGGAATCTTTAACATATTGGTCGTTTTGTTTTCGTGGTGGGTATAATTCTTTGACGGCTGACATGTCCGTCAAAATACAAAAATAAAAAGAAAANACGAACCTGTCAGCTCGCTATGTAGCCCCTTTGATTTTTCCAGTTGTTTGGTGACCCCTCCCCCCGTTTCCTCATGGCCTCCTGGCGAGCTCAATGAACCTGGTGGCATAGCTCGCTATTATGGGTGGGCTAATGTAATAAGATAGCAAATCAGAACCCACGATGGGCCAGAAAACCAGGCATCCCCCTTTCTTTACACACCATATTTGGTTCGGATTATTTTGTTCTCCCGTGAAATTTTACCCCCGCCGAAATTAAATCAGCTCATTGAAGCTGTCATCCATATGCCAAGCTCCGCCTCACAAGCGGTTCTTGGTAGGATGCAGCTCACCTTGCATGCGACTCGCCGAACACCTCACGGTGCTTGGTGCTTGGCGCTTGGTGCAAGCAGTCAATGTCTGCCTGGTCGGTGAAAACCCGACATGCTCCGTCCCGTCATTGTAGGGATGCGAGGGTCAATGGTCATACGGCTATGGCCATGCATAAATATCGAGTACTCCCCCCCCCCCCACGAGTATACTATAGGACTTGTATGCACAGCACACATATCATACCCACCACACTCACACACACAATATGTAGACTGACGGTCTGTCACCAGAAAAAACGAGGACCGGTCACGGGCGTACGGCCGATGTAATCCAAACCAAAACCAACCCGGTACCAGTTGTTGTTACGGCGATGGCAGGCGTCCCGTCATGGCACATTTTAGTCGAAAAATCCCGTCCGACACACCCTACCTTTAGAAAATCCATAGAAAATTCCGTCGACCAAGACTACCCCCCCCCCCCCCACCTTCACAATTCCATGGCGGTGCAACTCGCGAAGTAAAATAGATTATACACGACAGGTTTCGCAAGACTTGCAAATCGATTGGTTAGCCACTCACGCGAACGGCCCAGGACCAATGAATTGGTTACCGTATCACACCCGGGTGATAAGGGCCTATGGCCATACGACTACGGCCATGCACGACATGCGGCTGATGAGTACGCCCCCCCCTCCTACCGTACGTAGCCTCGCTCCGGGCAATAGACACCCCTGCCGACACAGCAATCAGTAATCTCGGTCCGACTACGCTTACCACCACCGACGATAAACGGCAGACGCTGACACCGCGCCAGCCGCTACCAGCAGACGCCCGAGGATGGTGGCCAAGCCAGCCGCGGCTCCGCCGCCATGGCCCACTGCCGCGACTCCGTCGCTGCTGTCCACTCCGTAGCTGGCGCAGAGTTCGGGGAACTCCGTGCACGACTGCGCGAACTCGGCGTCCCCCACGTAGAACAGGAGGTAACCCTCTTCGAACGCCACCTCGTTGTTGCAGTGGATCAGCAGCCTCACCACTCGGTTGTACAGGGCTGCTTCGAGGTTTGGGCTCCAGACCTGATGTAGTTGGTGTTTTGTTTTTGCCGAGGAATAGATAGGAACGAACATAAAATGTCAAGAGAACGAAACGGTGCGATTAAGTTTTTTTTTTTTGTCGCTGGGCAGCATTTATTGGGCATCGGTGGGTGGACTCGATTAATTAGTTACTTGAAAGTTACAGTACTGTTAGTGTGAAGTCTATGGAATGTTTTTTTTCTTCAGGGGACGACATGGCATTAGGCGAG
Organism: Saccharina japonica; assembly: GCA_008828725.1. NCBI lineage: Eukaryota > Phaeophyceae > Laminariales > Laminariaceae > Saccharina > Saccharina japonica. Next base: position 203,535 of record MEHQ01000162.1, read on the forward strand.
AGGCAAGAAGGCCATTAAGCGAGGCACGAAAAGTCGCGACGGGGGGGGGGGGGGGGGGGGG